>CM060981.1:261019567-261232067 GCA_030765065.1 Deroplatys truncata | reverse complement strand
ATGCATTCTATAATGGGCCCGGCAAATAATTTTTTTTTAGTTTAATTATTTTTGGTAATTTTGACTTTCTTGCATCTACTATCCGTGAATCGGTTTTGCAAGAACGTTACACTACTTCTGCAAAGGTTTGTTTGAATTAAAATGTAGTAGATAGAAACATAAGCATTAGTGCGAATAGTTTGTATACCCAGTAATAATAAACGGTAGAGGATAGAAAAAGGTCATGTGAATGTATTAGATCAGATTTTTGTTAAACGAATGAAAAGATCCACTTGTAACTCTCTATGCTCTCCATTTGATAACTTCGAATGGAAGAAATAGGGTATAGGGTATACAGTAGACAGGGACACCTCGCAAACACCGAACTATATAGATATACCTCGGTTACCAACCCCAAGAGGAAGGGATGAGGTGAAGAATCACAGGAGACTGAGGCCGCAGGATGACAGGCCACAGAGACGCGCGGATTTCCCTAATAGTTCCTGACTCGAAGATCCGGCCCACTACTGGGGCTCCCCAGAGACGGCGATACACGACTCTTTCAACTAAGCCGTCCTCTAGTGTTCTCTTTGTGTGGAGCAAGCATCCCCGCCATCTATCTGGAACCTAGAAGTGCACCTGAAACATGAGAAGGAAACGGAATGAAATTAAAATGAGGGAAAGGAAACCGTACCCCAAAATTGCCCTACCGACCAGAGTAAACCACGAAAAACCCAAGGTAAGAGCGGACTGTGGACGGAAGTCGAATCTAGGACCTCAGGAACGCGAGCCTCATGCGATATCGCAGAGCCAACCCGCTCGGTAGAATAAAAGGATTACTTATAACAATTACTGTAAGTTGATTCTTACTTCTTGGACCTTGCATACAGACAATGTTGTTGCTACTTCCCCGGTCACCAGAATCTGATGTTCACTTCGATTGTTGGGAACAAGTACATGGGTTTGAAATGCAATACTAGCGTCAGTTTTCAGGAGGGTTTACATTTTCCCTACATATTGAGGTCCTCTGAAGAAAAAAAGGGCTCTTTTAAAAACAAGCCCATGTCTTTGTCTACCTGTCTCTGAACATCGTAACTCTAGAAAAAGCAGGAAAGCTATGATAGTTTCATACTTAAAACAGCTTCAAGGATGTTTCCTAACTCAAACAAAGATTTATGTGGAAAAGTGTAGTTATTATTTTTATTAAAATAACTGAAAGAATTTTTATTAACACGCCATATATTTTGGATTGTGTATTCTCTAATGCTTGTAAATAGCCTAAGACCTTTTCTTATCATGTTAAACTAATAGATATACAAAAACTCTCACTAAAGGGAAAATGTAGATGTTCAAATATGCAATTTACGTAAAAGTATTTTCGAAATATTCGCCATTGCTCGTTTAAGTATTGCAATACTTTAAGTAGTGGACTTTGAAGTTTTAAGTGGTGTTTTTTTCTGGTGAACTCATACAAAGGGTATTGGTAGCATATATCCATATGCTTTGCTTTATGTTAGTGTGTTCCTATAAAATATGGGCATTGAAACCATTTCTAGCAAATATTTATCATGACTGACAGGAAGTAGGTGGAAGGATAATTTTGGAATATGTAAGGAAATAAATTATAATAGCAAAGTCGTGAGGTTGTTAAATATTCAATTTTATTTTCTTTTTTGCATACAAAACTAAAGTTGGGAATGAACACTCAAGAATTTATAGCTAGAGAGCGGAAATAGAGTCATCAGTTCAACCCTGCTCCAGAATAATCCGTCGAGAGGTCAGTGTGTTTGGCACCGAAAGATAATTCGTGTTAGCACACCATTATACGCGGTGTAATTTCTAAATTACTATGAGGATCAGTTGGTTTGTCTCTGTGCCAGATACTGGTGTGTCCGCATCATTATTTTTGGGCAGCGCGTGGAATTGATGCGTTCTATCCGCTTGTACCTCGTCTCTCTATTGTGTCCAGACGCCATTCTTCCAGTGTCTGCTTTGAGGACGAGCTGTTGCTCGAGGTTCGTCAACGGGAACAATGGGACATGTTTCCTCAGATTTTACACCGCTAACAAAGCGCTAGAAATGAGACACGTCATGGAAGTTAATAAATCCTGACCTATAATGACTTCACATTTGCTTCTCTCTGCCAGTTTTCAATGGTTATTAAACTGTAATTTCGAGTAGCCATATCTTATTTGCCAAACATCTTATCATCACCTTACTGTAAGATGGTAGATCGGAATTCGAAAAATTGTGTGCTTTTTATAATGAAATGATATATTGTTTTATGAACATTTCTATGTACTCAAATTATAAGCATGCTAAAAAAATTAAAAAGAAAAAACATTTATTGGCATGTCATTCTATAATCCTGTTTACTGTACACCCGTGTATCTCGTTCCACTTTAATAAAGTTTTAGGATCTTTCTTGTTCTGTCGTTGCATTTACTCTGTAGAAGTCAGTAGAGCTGTTCTAAATAACCATGATATCTTATGACACCTTAGATCTTTCCCATGTTAAACATAAATTGTTTGTGCTTGTTGAGATCTGTAAATGCGAGGTTTATTTTGAATTTTGGCGTGATCTAGTCTCTATTAAATATACAGTGGTATTATTTGTGTTTCTAAAATAATGAGCTCAAAAGAAATTTTCAATAAATATAACTTAAATTTGTCGCGGTAACTTCGTGTTATCTTATTGCTGAGTGCCTGTTATTGTATTACTAGTTTGAATTTTGGGTTCTTTGTCCTCCGGCTAGCTATTATTATTATTATTCAGTCGAGCAAAATCGCTTAAACAGGGTGTGTAAACGGAAAGGAGTTGTTACTAAAAGATAACACTCATAAAAGAATTTGTTTTTACACTTTTATTGCCGTCATACTTCGTTAATTTCACAGATTTACTTTTGATACATGCCTGACTGAAACTGTTATATTTTCGAATGTAACTATAATCACTTATTTGCCGCACATTATTAATTCGCGTATTTCACATCTTTTAACTAACTTTACGACGCGAGAGATTTTGTAGAACTGCGCGACGTCTAAAGCGTCAATGATTCTGATGAACTGGGCGACGTGTAACTTCTGAATGATTCTGTAGAACTGCACGACGTATAACCCGGGAATGATTCTGTTGGACTGAGCGTTACCCGTCTCTGGCTTTAGCTTTTTATACTCCCTTACCCTGATATGTCTAAACATTATAACAGAGCTGCTATTGCTTAATAAAGCGCGCCAACATTAGCGTCTATTTTTATATCCAATCAAAATTACGAACACATATGCTCTAGGGAAGATATTCCCTCCATTTCTAAGAAAAGCACGCAAATCTGACGTCATTTGCATGTCTCTTCTAATTAATAAACAACTCACCCCATTGTTACATTTTTACCCCTCCTATTGTCAGTTTCAATGAGGCCGTGTAAACTTATTTCCTAACAATGCTTATAATTAACAAACATCTCAAATCATTGTCATACATTGTCTGGCATTTACAATGTTGTGATATAAAATACTGCCACAAAATGTAATTATAGTTCAGAATAGTGCCGCTGTATGAAGATATTATTGAAATCAAAGCAAGAAAGTTAGCCATCTTGTTAGGAATCACCACATCAAAAAATTACCTTTATACCAAAAGCTCTCTCCGTATGTTACTTTTAAATTGTACTTATAATTATAAATTTCTTTAATTTCATAAATTCTAAATACTTTCACGTAAATTAAAACAATTTGTGTGTATATTTAAACACTTGTTCATCATGCTATATCTATAATGGCAATCCCTGAGTTAGGGAAGCTAAAGATAAAGAAAGCTTTCGATTATTCTAAGGCAAGGAGGACAAAAATAGCCATAGGTATATGCTGATCTCAAAGGTGATAATCATCCTTACTATGGAGCAGGAAGAACATTAGGAAGAATATTTAGGATAACTTTATGCATACACTTAAAACCACGTTTTCTCAGAAATAACACATTTCAAGCATTTATAATTTCTCTCGGAAGCAAATGGGGATACTTGTATTGGGGTTTTACAGCCAGTAAAACCTAAATTGCGGGTCCTAAAACACGACAGTTAATTTAGTGCATGCGATCCAGTAATATGTCTTAACCAAAAAAATTAGACTTTGGAAGGCAAAGTAATCTTCTATCTTAGAGTATTCATACACATTTCAATTAGATTCAGTATCCTTCGTAAACGTACATTTTATTAAAATCCATGCTGTAGTTTCTCAGAAAGAAAATCACAAATTACATGTTTACTTTTTACCTTGTTGATAAATTATTATCATGTACACAATGAATTTGTTGAATGTTACAAGCTCAAACTTAATTTACAAAATTTGCAAAAATTGGCGTCATTAAAAACAAAAACAAAGTATTACAACATATTATTATGAAAAGGAAAACGTAATGTTAAAGTCTGTGTTGGAAATGAGATGTTTATTTTCCGTTGCATGGGCAATAAATAATTCAGTGTATGAATGTGTATTCCTGAATATGGTTCAACATTGTTGAAATTGTATAATTGTTTTTCGTTTAGAGAAGATTTCTGTCTCAAATATGTGGTGCATAAGGAGATTATTCCTAATGGCTTTATTAGTCAGTTTTCAGACACAACTAAGAGTCGGGACTGCTACTCTAATGGAAAGCAATTTTCATGGAAAAATTGCATGCTAATTCTATAAGTTATACCTGTTTCGAAAACGTTAACATTTTGACTTCGATATCTTGGTAGT
Source organism: Deroplatys truncata (assembly GCA_030765065.1). Lineage (NCBI taxonomy): Eukaryota > Metazoa > Arthropoda > Insecta > Mantodea > Mantidae > Deroplatys > Deroplatys truncata. The sequence goes on along the minus strand of CM060981.1, from coordinate 261,227,348 downwards.
GGATTTGTGGTATTCATTATCCAGACATTTTATGAACTCATATTAGAACAATGAAGCCGAAAGCTATTTATTTAAATCGTTTTTGCTGTGTAAAATAATTGTGAACATCAGGGGGTACTGTATCCTTAGAAGGACTAAGAAATTAAGGACTTTATTTAGAACTTTAAGTTGATTTTCCTATAAGTGAAACTTAAAAGTTTAGGATAAAGGCGTATATCTTTTTAACGCCCAATATAACTTATGAATTTTACTTTGTCTTGTACTTGAAAATATGCACTGAGGCTGAAATGTGCCACTTAGTCAAGAATAATAATCATTGAGGTAAACTGTGAATATCTTTGTTTCTGTTTCAGTTAAAGAGTAGAAATGTTTCTTTGTACAATTTCTGCTTTATAGATCTTATGACCTGCTGCTTTATGGCCATATCTGCTTCGAGAGCTTAATATCTTATCTTTATAAATATACTTTATATATGCTCCCTGAATAACTGCCAAGTTTAATGTCTCCATGCGCCTTCCAGTTCCTAAACAAAAGCTTTTGTGTTTGATGTAGTCTGCAATGAGATTCCTTATAACGTTTTGGGATGCTATAGTCTATTTCTTATAGTGGCATTAGTTATATTTTTGAAATAAAGGGACGAAAAGGAAACCTCAGATAAATGCAAACAGGATTTAAAGTTTTCGCATTAAGAATATATTAAATGTTTTCTTGGGAGGCCAATTGGAGGTAGTCTGGGTTTAGTAGGGTCTTCATCACCTCTGAGACCAAATAGCAGTTTTCTCTTCTTCTTCTTCCTCGTCTCCTTACAAATTTGCAGTATACTGACTTGATGATATCTTTGCGAGAGACCTCCCGTTTTCTCAGAAATTAATATTTTCATACATTTGTCCCGTTCTTACATGAGCTACTGTAGATATTTGTATGAAATTTGTAAAGGTAGTAAAGCTGAAGTTGTGGATCCGCAATCATGATAATTATTCTGGTTGAGATTATGTAATGGCACTTTTTATGATTTTTTAAAGAAAAAATATGATGTGTTACACTCACATGACTTTCTCTTCTCTTGTACAAACTATTTTTACAAAGGCTAATTCTCCATACGCTTCATGTTAATCAAGATATCGAGATGATAATCTTATTGCTAATTTTCTTGTAGATGCAAGGGAAATTGGTAAGCTTTAAGCGATAGTCAAATATTTTAAGAGCTGGTTGCTATGTGGCGCATTCCATTTTTCTTTGTATGTCCAGGATATAAAAAAATTCTGATGTGTTACACTCACATGACTTTCTCTACTCTTGTACAAACTATTTTTACAAACTCTTATGCTCCATCTATTTCATATTAATCGAGATAAACATTTGCAGAAACGATCTTTTGACATGCAAAGAGAATTACATTTTACACACAGCGACTAGTTCTAAAAATATTTGACTATCGCTTGGGGTGGTATTTAGTCCTTACGTAATATGTTTTTACGTAAATTATTAGAACTTGAAGATCTTATATTGTGCTGCCTTTGTTTTGTTTGGTTACATAATTTTAACTGCCCCACGTATGGGAGCCAATTTGTGGTGGTATACTTATAAAGTTTGTGTATTTGTGTTTACTTCACGCGTTGAAGCCATCTTGTGACGTCATTCATTTGTTAGGTTTGTTAGCTCCATCTGGTGTTAGCAATTTGCGGCAGTATTAGTTTTTTTGTTTAAAAAAATGCTACTGTTATTTAATTTAATTTTGGTTCTTTGTCCTCCGGCTAGCTATTATCCTTTTGGGTCAAGCACTTCTCTATACACAGGTTGTGTAAACGGAAAGGAATCTTTTATCCAAAGATAACACTGATGAAGAAATTTGTTTTACGCTTTTACTGTCGAACACGTTAACTATCACATTTACACATTGATCTTGACACTCGCCAAACTGAAACTGTTATAATAACTTCTTACTGATCACTTTTAATCCACGTACTTCAACCTTTTGTATAATTAACTTTACAACACTTTAGATTTTTCATAATTCTGCTACGCGTAACTTGTGAATTTATAGCCGACGTGTAATATTTCTGCTGGACTGAAGGCGACGTGTATCTTAGAAAATATTTTCGACGAACTGACGGGAATGCGACGTGTAGTGTACAAAGAATTTTGATGAACTGACCGACTGAAGGACGTTACCTCTAACCTAGCTTCTATTTATACTCATACACCCAGATATGCCTAAAGATTATAACTGAACTGCAATTGGCTAATAAAACGCGCCAACATTACGTAACTTCCTCGTTTCCAATAATGATAAACAGCTCACCCCCTCGCTGCATTATTGCACGCTATTATTGACAGTTTCAGTAAGGTCGTATAAACTTACTTCTCAACAATAATTACAATCAATAAACATCTCAAATCAATGTCACATAAAAATGCATATTCATATTACAATCATTATTTACATTTAAGTAATTTGTGATACAAATTACTGCATCACGCTTAAGGCGTACTATGTACCCCTTGTTTTGTATTTACAAGGGCAATATAGAAATACAGTAGCCTTTAAGCATAGACATATCTCTTAATAGCTGGTTGCTAGGTGCAGCACCATTCTCTTTGCCACAGATTAATGCTCTTTGCATATCCAAGACAAAAAATGAATAACGAATTTCCATTTGAGAAAATAAGTATTGAAAATTTAAGGGAATAACAAGCAATATCTCGAAAATGGTTCACTGAACAAAAAAAAAATATATACATGATATAATTTGTGTATTTTAACGCGATCTACATTTTTTGTGCAGTAAAGTTTGTCTATCTCTTATGGTTTACCAGTTATGCAAAAGTCGTTCACAATGAAGAATACTTTTGGAGACATTCCCAGAAAATTCGAGATATACATTTCTTTTGTCATAAAAATATCTTAAACATATGATATTTTAATCAAAATCGTTAGAGCCATTTTTGAGATTTTTTTTTTCGAAAAATGTTCCATGTAAAGGCTAATCTGGGGTAGAGGGATTTTCTTGTAAGCGTTCGTGTCGCATCTCTGGAAGATAATGAACCTAAGTAGCAAGTTTGGTGTTTATCCGACTGTTCGTTTCTGAGTTATGCTGTTCACAGACACACAGACACACACACAGACAGACACACGGACATGTTTTCAAAATGCTTTTTTTGGATTCAGGGAGTCTCATAACATATATTTCCGGTGAAATCTCGGTATCGAGATTACTATATGTAGTAGAGAAAGTAAAAAGCATTTTCGGAAACATGTTCGTGTGTCTGTGAACAGCATAACTCAGAAACGAACACCAAACTTGTATTTAGGTTCAGTATCTTCCAGAGATGCGACACGAAGGTTTTCAAGAAAATCCCCCACCCCAGATTACCCTTTACATGGAACATTTTTCGAAAAGTTTAATTTTCTCAAAAATGGCTCTAACGATTTTGAATAAAGTACCATAAGTTTAGGACATTTTTGTGGCAAATGAATTGTATATCTCGAATTTTCTGGGAATGTCTGCAAAAGTATTCTTCATTGTGAACGACTTTTGCATAACTGGTAAACCATAAGGGATAGACAGAATGTTACTACACAAAAAGTGTAGATCGCGTTAAAATACACAATATATGTCATATACATTTTTGTTGTTGAGTGAACCATTTTCGAGATATTGCTTGTCATTCGCTTAAATTTTCTAATACTTATACTTTTTCTCAAACGGGAATTCGTTATTCATTTTTTTTGTCCTGGTAATCCAAAGAGAATGGATTAGTCCACATAGCAACCAGCTCTTAAAAGAATTGACTATCGCTTAAAGACTACCAATTCCCCTTGCATCTACAAGAAAATTAGCAATAAGATTAACGTCTCGATTAACATGAAGCATATGAAGAATAAGCGTTTGTAAAAATAGTTTGTACAAGAGTAGAGAAAGTCACGTGAGTGTAACACATCAGATTTTTCTGTAATAAGTTTATATCTATCATAACGAGCGAGGTGGTGCCGCGGTAACGAGTGCGACTGAATTCGGGAGGTCGCAGTTTCGGTTCCAGGAGACCGCCCACTCTGATCCATGGGTGTTTCGTGGTTTCCCAGGCCGGCTAGGTGGTTCATCTCCTACCACGACTCTCCTGCCTCTCATTTAGCCATCATCTTCCTTGTTATCTACTTCAGGGTTGTAGGACCAGGCGTCGGCGTGTTGCGCTCTATAGAGGTTTCTTCCGTGATGTCGTTGCGGGACTGCTCAGATAGGTCTCTCTTCCGTGTGAGATCCGTCTCAGTCGGGGGCTCGATGGCATGTAGGTCGGCCCTGGCTGCGTCCGATGTGTTCCATCTGGAAATGTTAGGGACTCCGTCCATGCTTGTGCCCGTCGTCATCCGTTCCTAAAATTAAAATTAAACTGAGTTTTGGTTCTTAGTGTGACAGAAAAGTTTGCTCAGATGCCTCTTTATCAGGCTTGAGGTTCTTTTACGTGCCATAAATCTACGACACAGTATCACCGGCTTTACTTCCCTTCCGAAGGAAGCCTTGCTAAGTGTTTTTATGCCCGAAAAAAATTATCGCCCTTCGCCGGGTTTGAACCGGCCCATAAACCACGGAGGACGACACATCCTGGTCAATAGTATGTTTAAAAAATAACATGAACATACAGGGGTTAATTTGAAACATCAAACAGGGAATCTCTACGGTGAGAGATTTAAACCTAAAATGAAATTAACTGTGGTTTTAATCTTCTCCACAATATGTCTTTGGCTTTTTTGTTTAAATTAAATTAAAATTATACTGCGTGGGCCTTTTAAGGTGAGGCCACAGAGCGGCTAAATGCGTAGCAGGCCATACTGCAATGACCTCGGTATTTTTACGATGCTCAACTGGCGGCTCATGACGCATTCAATGTTATCTTTATCAGCTGTTATTCAGTAACTGCTTTATGTTCACGTTGTAAAGAGAGTTGACATTGTGTATTCTTAAAGGAGAAAGTTTATTCAAGACATCTGTGTTGTGTGTGATTTACTTACTAATGTCTTGTTATTTGTCCACTGCAATGCCTGCCACAAATTCACGCTTGAACAACGAATTTTTATGTACGATACATATGTAAAATCCGAATCATGTAGACAGGTGTGTAGACAATTTCAGGAGAAATTTTCTGGTATTTCAATTCCAAGTAGAGAAACTGTTAGACGCCTGGCTAATAAGTTTAGAACAACGGGATCGCTAAACTCTCCTCTTGTACATGATCATACTTTTTTCAATTCAAGAATTTACAAGAAAAGTTGTGATATGTTTTTCAATATGTGACAAGATTGGAAAAGACTTCGCAAGACTTGGCAATGTCAAAAATGTGTATTTACAAGTTGTCTCTTCGCCAAACTGAAACCCTTCAGAACACATTGATAATTTATCACGCGCAAACTAATTTAGTATTTGGGTCACAGTACAACAATTTGCAATGAAATATTGTTATTTACTAATATTATATAGCACTTTCACGTATTATATCCAGTGAAATCACATTACGAGTGTGGAATAAAATGAAAATAACACAAACTGATAGGTTAACCACACTATTTAACATTGCATTAATGTATACTTAGTTCGGAAAACTGCCTGGCAATTATTTCTTCTTAATCGCCTTCATCTGCTCCATGTTGCGGTAATCCACGGAGCCCTCGGTGTACAGACATGGCCAGCTTGTGTATAACCTAATCAGTTCGCATACAACATACCTTGGCCGGGTAGCCATTTTTGCTTACTTTTCACTTTCAGCCATGTTGCAGATTTCGTGACGCACTGTGAATATTCGCATTTCATTGGCCAAAGCCATCAAATCATTGTGAAATCTTTGACCGTTTAGAGCATGTCCATATTTGCTTTCAAGACATTCAAAGACTTTAAAAGTATTGGAAGCAATTTGACAAGAAAAGTTGTGAAGTTGTGACAACTCTTGAAAAGTATTGTAAAGTATTGAACTTGACAAAAATTTGATCGTGTACAAGCGGCTTAAGAAGCGAAAACGAAATGTTCTTACGGAGGGAAAAGAATGACGAAATTTGTGCATCTATTTCCGCGGAACCCTAAAAAATGTTTGTAGGAAGAATCCCCACACCGACACGAACTCAAGGACAATATAAAAACAGAAATAATGAACATTACGTAAGAAGAGCTTATGCGTGTAATGAAAATTTCATTCCAAGATGCCAGGAATGTCTTCACACAGATGGACACCACTTACGATAAGGTTAGTACTCATTATAGTGCATGTTACTATCACTCTGAGTAAGTAACGCGGCAGTTACGGAATGAAAACCTCCCAGTGTAATATACAGTATGCGGAGCACGTATACGAGTGATTCATGGCCTCGCCATAAAACGATCGCATTGTATGAATATTTATTTAGAGTGGAAAGTTCAGATAAAGACCCTGTGTGTATATTTTATCAAAAATATGCATTGTTTAATGGATGTATGTTCCTCATAATGTGAAATAAAAGCAATAAGGGTTAGAGCAATATGACAAGAGGAAAAAGAAATGACGTCATAGAATCTGGGTTTTCATAACATGTCTGTGCTGTATTGTCATGTGATATTATCACTTTAAAGTTGTGTGAATTTAATAGTCTTCCACTATTATAAACGTTTATTTTTCCTTGCATTATATGAAAAATCTTTTGAATAGAGTTGATTTAAAAATCTGGTATTCTTTATCAGGCTTCTGTTTTCTTGTATTTGGAATTATCTTGCTACTACTGAGTTTCTTTCTGGTATTTCAAGAAAACAACCTATTTGATAGAATATGTGACATTTCCGAGAAGAATATGACAATAGATTATAAAGCATGCTTCACCATAATGCATTTGTTGCAAACGTGAGAAAGAAAACGAAGAAATAATGTTGCAGACGGAAAGCTGGAGAACGTGAGAAACACCGAGAGAATAAATTACAATTTGTGGTCCCTAAATAGCAGAGGGATATGACGGCGTCTGTTACATCCCCTGCTGTTTCGCATTCACTAAATATTGCTCAGCTCGAGCTAAAATTAAGCTTTAGCATTTTCGAACAGAAGGATGAAAATTCAACGTGCATTCACCATTGAATGAGTTTGCATGTTATCCGTGTATTAATGTGAGAATACCCTTCTTTCACGTTACCATGAATGCAAAACTGCTTCACATCATGGATAGGAGGGGTACCAACGCCATCTGGTAACTATTAATCTCAACCACCCACCCAGCCAGCTGACACCACTGTTGCGTGCAGTCGTTTAATAAGTGCGAACTGCCACTTTGATTTAGTATTAGAGCTTCTAGAGAATGGAATAACCAATAATGTGCACATTTGACGTGCCATTCCCACTTCGGGAATTGCTCTCTTTGTGCACCTCTCCGCGGTATTCACTCTGATTGGTGAATTTGTTAGCGGAAATGTTGGGCTATGAATCATACTTATGTGAACAGGTAATGTGAGCTCTATTGCAGGGCGTTTTGCATTAACTTCCTCCTGTTTGCGCTCCATTTGCACCAATGAGAAATAAACACAATTAATATCCAGAACTGGAGCTCAGAGAGTACGTCACACGGCTAGCTTGATGTAAATAGTATAAGCATTACTCTCAGAGTGTTAAACTCGTTTATGCGTATTATTATTATTATTATTATTATTATTATTATTATTATTATTATTATTGCTTTAAGAAACTTTGGAGTATCATCTAGAGTTACATATTCTGAAATTTAAAATAAGGTATATTTTAAAAACCTATAGGAATTAAGTTAATTGGTTAGGAATTTTTGCGGGGTTTTCCCTTATCTTCAAAAGACGAATGCCTGGTAACTCTAAGCTCTATGGGCCCCGGGTTCATATGAACATCATTTCTCCCATTTTATTCGTTTACCTTTAGTGGTTTAAAGGATCTTGAAGAAACAATATTGGAGTGTTATTGTTTAATATTGTGTGTGACTTATTTTCTTCCTGATAATATATTGTTTAACGGATTGATATGAAATTTAAACTCTTAAAGCTTTCTTGTATCCGAGAAAATTACCAAACTATACTTATGTGTTAATAAATAATCTGCTTTATAAGACAAATATTATTAAAAAGTAAGTTACAAATTTTAAGAACACAATTTGTTATTTCACTAGGTGAAGCTGAAATTCGTTATTTACAGAACTCGAGGACAAAGTAGAACTTTATTTGTGGTGATTGATTTATGTTCAGGAGTCAAAGGCGAGTGACATAAGAGCTACAAATGATAAAAAGCAACTTTGTCCTCTAGTTATATATGTAGTACTGTACGCTACATTTAAATAAAATGTAAAATAGTATCTCCTTATTGGTTATGAATACAACTAGCTACAAAAGTAGAGATTTAAAACGAGAGAGAGAGCTTTAATAACCTAAGGCTACAAGAATGGCTAGTGCATTCCACTTGGTATTTCCTGTTAAGCAAAGACAAACAAACTTGCTGCATGAAATGGGGGGGGGAAGAAATTAAGCTCTGTACTGAATTGTACAAATGTATGTTACAGCTAAATTTGTAGTCAAAAGTGTGAATGTTGCTTAAATGAAGCAGATATTAAAAATTGTAGGATGTAAATTTCACCTAATCCAAAATTAATTTTGGAAAATAAATCCAGTTAGGATTAACCAGTGATTATACATCTTCCAATTACAGCTTTGATCAATCTTGAGGTGATATCTTGGACTTCTCAATTTCACACAATTGGAGAATGCTATTTTATTCTTCATTTGAGCTTCAATTGATTACACCAGAGAATCAAACATTACCTGGATTTTGGTGTTACGTTTGCAATAATTACATACAGTCAGTACAGAAAGTGTTAGTACATCAACTAAATGTAGAGCCATCATGTATTGTTGTAACATAATTATTTATGAAACTTAGTCCGCTTGTAAAATTATATAATTCAGGAATATGTTTGCTTATTCCACCTACAATTTTGCTGGAACTTTTATAAAATCAATAGCTTTCCACAGTAATATTGGATGATGTTGTAAATTTGGCACAGAAAGTTTCCTACACCAAAGGTACTACATTATTCATTTATTTTGTGGTCCGGTTACTGTACCGTTTCCGTAGCTGGTCGAAACGGACAACGTTGCAGAATCACATGGGTTGGATAACAAGTCTGTTGTTATCGATTGTTATCGAGGAGAAGGATAATGCTGCTTCCGAAAAGGATCATTGGTACCGTAGAATAAAGAACGAACCTACTGGATACTGTGACGCAGTATTTTATATCATAACAATGTAAATGCCAGAGTGATTGTAGTGTAAATAAGCATTATTGTATGACATTGATTTGAGATGTTTGTTAATTATAAGCATTGTTAGGAAATAAGTTTACACGGCCTCACTGAAACTGACAATAAGAGCGGACAACAATGAGCGAGGGGGTGAGTTGTTTATTAATTAGAAGAGGCAAGCAAATGACGTCAGATTAGCGCGCTTTTCTGTAGAAATGGAGGGATATGTGTTCGTAATTTTGATTGTATATAAATATAGACGCTAATGTTGGGGCGTGTTATTAACCAATAGCAGCTCGTTTATAATGTTTAGGCATATTGGGGTGAGGGAGTATAAATTCCGTGCCAGAGACGGGTCGCCCAAGAAGTCCCCGAGTGGAAGGCTCCCCACTCGGGGCGGATCGGGGAAAGAGGGCAGCCCCACCATAAGACGAACAAGCGCGCACAAGGACTAGACGGGCACAGAATTAGGATAGAAAAAAACAGAAAAGAAGAAAAAAAAACAAAAAAAACCAATAAAAATAACATTAATACAGAAAGCTTACGTAAACATACGCGAAATAAACAATTATAAAAGTGTATATAAACTATGCCCCCCATTGCACATATCCCTTCCTTCCAAAATTGTATCTAGCATGTTTCAGGACCATCAGCATCCAGCTGAAGAAGAACAACTCAACTCCCTCTCCGGTTGAAGGCACAATACACAGGTAACGTACCACCATCATCACTTAAGCATGACACCTCAATCACATTCCTTCTGCATGAGCATGAATACCACACTAACAATAGGTCCCTGATCTGGGCATCTGCCAAGGCCAGTACCTACTCCCCACTCTGTCTGCATACTCTCTTGTATGCAGGCGTCTTTGCAGTAACCACCCACTAACCTCCGGTTTGCTTCGGCGGTACCGGAAACCACCTTACCTTCGATTCCCTTCCATCACTGTAGTGTAGTTAGTGCATGGTAGGGGAGACGATGTAGATCCCTTTCGGATGATCGTCACCTGGTGTGGCGGAGGAGGGGCCACACCATTTAGAAAAAAAAAAAAAAAAAAAGGTAACGCGCAGTTTGACAGAATAATTCACAAGGCAAACGTCGCTCAGTCCAACAGAATCATACAAAGGTTATACGTCGTGCAATTCTACAGAATCTCTCGCGTCATAAAGTTAGCTATAAATGTGAAATACGCGAATTAATAATGTGCAGCAAATAAGTGATTATAGTAACATTAGAAAATATAACAGTTTCAGTCTGGCGTGTATCAAGAGTCAGTATATGAAATTAACTAATTGTGACGGTAATAAAAGTGTAAAAACAAATTCTTTTATAAATGTTATCTTTCAGTAACAAATCCTTTCCATTTACACACCCTATTCAAGAGATATGCTCGACTGAGTAGTAATAATAGCTAGCCGGAGGACAAAGAACCCAAAATTTAAACTAGTATACAATAAAAGGCGCCCAGCAATAGATAACACGAAGTGACCGCGACAAATTGGTTCCCATACGTGGTGCAGAAAAACATGAAGCATCTTCCAACTACAAAATAATATTCTACTTCAACTGCGACTGTTATGCGTTGATTGTACATACCGTCGCTGTAATTAATGATTCATGATAGGGATCCCATCATTTCAAAATTAAAAAAACGGCACATATACTCGAAGAGCCAGTAATATAAAAGGCAGTGCCGAGTGGATAACTTTTCACGATTCTTTCGAAAGTGTTATTCTAAATAAATGATAGGGCGGAGTTTATGTCTGAAAAAAATAAACTACGGAAAAAACAAAGCAATGCCCTACGAGGCTTATGGGAAATTTGTATAATGGATTTTCTTTGGGAAAGAAAAATAAGCGTGTCATATCTTCTTGTGTAGTAAACAATTTCCAGAATTGTATACATTTTGAAGCTACTGCTAATCGAGCCATTAAATACTTCGATTAAAGTAAAAAGTAAGTTTAGTGAATGCTTATATTTTACCCCATGAATTCAAGATAAAGAAATTTGTTGTGAAGTTTACCTGTATTGTTGATTCACATCTGAAATCTGCTTTTTTTTATTAAAAGTTTCCTTGTTGTACCCAGTTTATGCTACTGTATTTTACTGTTTTCATACCGCTTATTTCCGCAACACATATAATACACACACAAACACCCATGCCCGTGGCGGGACTCGAACCCGCGACCACGGCAACGAGGGCCGGCAACTTAACTTGCTACGCCTCGGTTCTTCTAATATCTCAGGCCGCGAGACTGTAGCAATACACATGAGCACATCACTGTAGGGATCCTCTGTTATAATTGGAATGTTTTCTTTCACACAGTTTATTACTTCTTGCAATATGTTTCTCCGTCATTCATCATTTCTTTTCATACACTGACACGACGACCCATTACCTGCCTTCGAGTATCTTAGTTTATCACCAGTCACATTTCTCCTCGTATTTTCATTGCAGTCTAAAGTAGCCGGTGTTATACACAAAATCGTTCCTTCGAAACTGAAGTGACTTCTTTGGGTTTGTATTTTAATGCAACATTATAAAGGATTTTAAACTTCCAGTGTGGCAATAATGTTTGGTATGCTTAAAATCCTCCATAAATGAAGTTTCATTTATTGCTGATAAATGATTTGTTTTTTAATCGTCTTCTGTCAAGTCATCATGCTACATTTATTCATAAATTTATTTCCAGAGCAGGAATGAATATTGCAGATGTGATACTAAATAGATTTAAAATTTTCAACAAGAGCTTCTTCCTTTGCTCCACAAATTTGGCTTGGCCACCGTAGATTATTAATAATACTTCCATTCCTGTACAAGTTGTGATTTACTTTCAATTGACTTATTTTGGCTTCGTTTGTAAAGATTTGGCCATGTGAAATACGTCAAACGCATACATTATGTCAGGAAACTTATTACGTATCAACTTTCTTATTCCACGATGCGCGTCAGAAAGAAACAGCTGTATGTTTAGCCCTTTAGATAAGAGACGAGTGATTAAGGTATAATACACAGATTTTTCTAGTTCTCCAGTAATAGTACGTTTGTGCAGCACAGCAAAACCCAAGATTTTTCCTGTCATTATGTCCATTGCTGTATACGTCACATACTTGGCACAAAACTCAGGACTATCATACTGGCCATGACGAAATATTCAGACTTCAATCGTAGTAATTTCGAACTGTCCATTCTTATTTTGACTCCACACATTCCTAATTCCGGGACCAATGCATGTTTTTGTTAATTTAACATTTTTGGTGTCCCAGAGTCACTAAATTTATTGTTTTACAAAAGCGTTTGAAAAGCGTAAACCACATTCCATTCACGTACGGAGACGTAGCTAATCTCAAGCACAGTGACGATTGTCTATTCAAATTTTCCTGCGAACATCACACAATCTGACCTGCTACGCACCCAGATTCAAGCAGAGTCCCATACATGAAGGTTTCATAAGTTTCCACATTTAGCACAAAATGCAAAAAGATACAGAAGACATTCCCACATGACGAAAAACATGGTATTCTTCATTTCTTCCTTTTCGACAAACACATCGTTTTCCATTTCCTCGTCCATGTCATTATAGTCATCATCCGATGGTGTGAATGGTTTACCTAAGCCGAAGTGTTATAATAAACCTCATTTTTAACCCAAAAAGTCTATACATTTCACGTACCATTTCACACTGAATAGCAATTTTGGACAAATGTTTATGTTGCTGCGTCTGTTCACTGTATGATTTTTCTTGAATTTCATCTGGTTCACTTTGATTTACATTTTCATAACTAGCTTCACAACACTGGAAACCAGTACTTGCTTCTGATTCCGAACGTACAATATCTTTCTGAGATAAACACTGTCTTCCTTCTTTCTTTTTAATGACAAATCTGATTCTTTCTGTCCCCTGAGATTTGGAGAAGGAACAGCATTCTTTTTTTAAAACTCTGCGTAATTTAGTTTTAAGAAAAGTTGATTTTAATTCACATAATTCATAATCGTCTTCAGTAAAATGAATAGAGCATACATGTGAAAACTTGCTTGGGATGAAGTCTTCGCGATTAATCGTTTTTAACCACGCATTATATCGTTCCCGTGAACTTTCCTTGCTGGGGAATTTATGAAAACTTACATTACTGCTCTATGTTCAGAACGATTACTACGTTCAGAAACACAACATACAGTCATAATTATTACAATAAAGGGTACTGCAATGCTGTAACCAAGTTATGAGAGCTGCGTGCTACAACTGAATGCTAGCCTGCTCTGTTGGGCAGATCCGACGTCATCACAGTACGGTGGAGAAAACTTCAACAGAGGATTGCTGGAGAACTAATCATGCTACGTCATTCAATTTTCTATGCACTTATTTTGAGAAATTAGTCTTTTCAAGTAATAAAACTTGAAATTTAAGTGGACAGAGGCTTTAAAAACACGTAATAAAATTGATGGCTACATTCACAAGATTTTCTGTAGCCACTGTGTTCTATTTCTATATAGCTACTGCAAACTATTCTTATGAAAGCTTATTTTTCTATCTACTTCATATAAATCTAAATAAACCCTTGCACAAATAAGTTCATTAGACACTTCGTTGTATGTATAATGCGATACAGAAAACACAATCCATATTAGATGTCACTGCATTATGCTGGCTTTGAGATTCCATTCTCTTTCCACGAAATCGCTAGAAACATAACACGACAGTAGGTACTGTAAAAAGACAAAGGTATTATAAAAGTCAGACAAATAATAATGGATATCCAGAAATCGCTGATTTTACAGAAAAAATATTTGAAATAAATTGTGTGTTTTAAACATGTTTATGCAGTACGCTTTTGTCTATATAGCATAGTGTACCCGTTATACGAAATTATACAAAACTTCATCCGAATAAAGAGGACTTCACAAGCTATTCCAGAAAATTAAAGATATACACTTTATTTGTCAAATAAATATCTTAAATATATAAAATTTCATTTTATTTTTTAAACTTCTATGTAAAGCAATGGTGGCGTCCCTCGAGTCATCAATTATGCAACACGCACTACACCACTCAGCAGCATATGGAAACCAAATGAATAGATAGCTAGAAAAGGAGTGGCGCCTGCGAGTCACACTGCCTCGCGAGTCTCGTTTTCGCTACCACTGATGTAAAGCATAGTTTGGGATCGCAAGGTATCGTTGAAAATCTTCGTGTCGCCTCTTTGGGAGATACTGAGCTTAAATAACAAGTTTGGTAAATATCCGACATACCCTTATAAATTCAGGGGGCCTCAAAGCATGTATTTCGGGTGAAATCTCGACATTAAATTTTTGGGTGGAGTGCAATATAACCTCTTACCTACTATAAAACAATAGATTAGGCCTATAGCACAGTTAGTTATAAGACTAAGTTGTTGATGCAACGGCGCCTGTTAAGGTCATTTCTCCCATTGATGTATTGACTGGGTTGTATTTGGCGGAACCGTGGGTCTGTAGAAATATTGTATGATTTTGTATGTTTCAGTGTGCATTTCTATCACTATGACAAAGAAAAGTCTGATGTGTTAAACTAACATGACTTTTCTATCCATTCTTCAATAAACTGCTTTTACGAAAGATAAACATTAATTGTAGAAATCGTTTTATTACATGTTTTCTTGTAGGTATAATGGGAGTAGGGGCATACAGTGGGCTTAAGTGATAGTCAAATATTCAAATATTTTAAGAGCTGGTCGCTATCGTATTGCTTTTTGTTTATTTTTGGACATTTGGTGGTCGAGAAACATTTAGTCATCAAGATGTTATATTTCTATTAAATTTACAAAACCATTTACTCTCCCACCCCCACTCCCAAACTATGATTTACATGGAAAAAATATTAGTTATTTTTCATCTGCTCAGAAACGCTCAAAACATTTTACTTAAAATATCATGCCTTTAACACACTAACAGCAGGAGTAAAATCTTTTTTGAAGTTTGAAGTTTCTGTGAATAGCGTGTAACATTTCCACCATTCTGAGTGACTTTGTATAATTCTTTATGCCTAAAAAAATATAAGAGAACACAAAAGGTTACGTGAGAAAAGTTTAGAGTTCATTAAAATAAACAATATATCTAAAATTCTTTAATTTTTTTCGTCTTTTTAATAACAGCGTAATACGTAGTCGAAATACTACATGACTACATTTTCCCAAATAATCGTAATTGCGTCATCTGATGGAAGATACTTGTCGTTACTACGACAAGGAAGGGATAATTTATTTCTCCGTGGCTACGAATTCTGAATTTATTCTTCCGTGCTTCTAGCAAACACCTCAACATTTTTACTTTTTCTATTACGCACTTGTACAGGGTGATTTATGAATAACTGAAACATTTTGTTTCTTTATTTCTTTCAAAACGAGTTATGCTAGCGACAACTTATTACACCTGAAATGCAGAGGAATTTTGGAAGATTATTTACTTCTATAGCAAATGTTGAAAATGACCTCCATCCTGCATAAGGCACAACTCAACACGTCGTTCCACGTTACTGGCCACTCGTTGGAGGACTCTGTTGTCAATAGCTTGAATCTCCTGTGTAATGTTGTGCTTCAGATCAACCAATGCCTGGGGACGTGTGGCATAAACCCTGTCTTTTAAGTAACCCCATAGAAAGAAGTCCGACGATGTCAAATCCGGAGATCTCGGTGGCTACAGGTTCTTGGAAATTATCCGGTCGTTAAAGAAACTTGCAATTAGTGTCATGGATTCATTTGATGTATGTCATGTAGCGCCGTCTTTGACTTAGCTCTACATCGTCCAGTTGCTCAGCAAACTCTAAAAATCTGTCGGTACTCTGCAGTGTTCACATTGTTTTAAAAAAAAATTGTTCCCATTATTCTATGTGTGTATATTGCGCACCAAACTTCGATTTTAACCGGGTGCATAGGTGCTTTATGAATAACATGTGGATTTTCACTGGCCCAATAGCGTGAGTTATTTGAGTTCACATAGCCGAATAAATGGAACCATGCTTCATCTGGGAAACATGTGATGGATAATATGGCAGGATTTTACACAATGAACGCCTGAAACCAACAACAGTAATTCAGTCGTCTATCTTTATCTGGTTCCTATAACTGATGAACAACCGTAACCCTATACGATTTAGGCCTGCACTTTTCACAGCTCTCTGACACATTGAGTAACTGTATCCTGTCTCCTGCGGCAAACGTCTTAATGATTTTTTTGGGTGACTGATCCAGTGGTGCTCTTACGTCAACAACAACCGTGGGAAGCTTAGAGGAACGAGTTTTGCCTTTTTCACTCACCAGAGATCCGGTTGTTTCTAATTTGTTTACCAGTCCCAGTATTGTGTTTCTTTGGGGAGGATTCCGAACACTAAATTCTCTCTGGTATGTCCTTTGAGTAGCTGTAATTGAATTTGTAATCCAGTATTGCTTTACAAGGAAGAGTCGTTCATTTAAAATGTACTCCATTTTCACCTCGACTAGAACAAAATCTCAAAAACAGTTTCCGACAATAAAACTATCAATTACGAATAAAACATGAACATCTGCGCATCTAGTGACAGGCAATCGAAACTCCAGAACAGTCTGATTAATTTGGTCCTAAAATTGGAGCATTAAGTGAATTTCGAATAGAATAATTAAAGAAAGAAAGAAACGTGTCCGTTCTTCATAAATCACCCTGTAGTAAGTAGAGGAAGTATTGCATTCCACCCAAAAATTCGATTTCGAGATATTACCGGAAATCTATATTTTGAGGCACCTATAACCCACAAAACGTAGTTTTAGAGACCGGTTCGTGTGTATGAGTATGTGTATTATGTTATAGTATGGTATTTTGTGTATGTAGGTACGTATCTGTGTGTGTGCGCGCGTAACTCAAAAACGAAAACTCCGATAAATACCGAACTTGGTGTTTTAGTTCAATGCTCTCCAAAGATGCGGTACGAAGATTTTCAAGAAAATACCCAACCCCAATTACTTTTTACATGGAAATATCTTCGAAATATTGGATTTTATAAAAAAACGGCGCTAACGATTTTGATTGAAATACCATATGCTTAAGATATTTTCATGAAAATTGAAATGTATTTCTTGAATTTTCTGAGAATAGCCTGTGAAATTCCCTTCATTCGGAAGGAATTTTGTATAATGTTGTATAACGGTGAACTACAAGAGAGAGACAAAATATATATGCCAAACGAAGAATATAGACCTCTTCAAACCACACTATTTATTTGAAACAACTTTTCTGTGGCATGATACCAAGATATCCAGTATTATTGGTTTGGATTTTTCAATGATTTGTCATTTTATTAAAGTGCTTTCGCTGTTCAATTGTTTCTGGTAATGTTATGGAAAGTGTATGGGATTTAACATCAGCGTATACCGACTACTTTTAAAAAATTTAATTGTCGATTCGGTTTTCTCTATCCCTCTTGTTCCTAAAACGAAATTTGAAGTGAAGCTATTTCATCAAACTTTTATTTCGATCATAAGGTAGATAAAAAGATAAACTTTCGCAGGAATCGTCTGTAGAAGCTATATAAAAGGAAACTATAGCGGGTAGGGAAAGTCGGCGAATGTATCACATTATATATGTTTTTCTGCATTTTGTACACAAATATGTACTTAATTTAATTTGAAATCATTTTAGGCAAACACGTATTGTAAATAACGCAATGTGCATAGAAGAATTACTGTTCAAAGAATGCTATATAATTTTGAGGTATACAGGATGCTCCGAAACTACTTGTTCAAATTAATACACCTGATAGAGGACATTAAAAAAATATATTTCGATAAGGAACACATGGTCTTTAAGGTCAATTTGTAATGTTAGGGAACTGTTTTGTGAGTGGTGCTGACGTAAGCTGTTGTGTCGGTGTCGCTGACTGGGAATGTGTGCTGTCCTTCAAACCTGCTCTGTGTAAGGACGGTTGTCTCTGAGAACTGCTTGGAAACATGGCATACTCGGTTATAGGTTGATTGGACTATACATTCTTCCATTCCGCCTCAACGGACAGAGCTATCGCATCTTCGTGGAACTTGTGTTGCTAGAACTGCTGGAGCATGTACCTCTGAATGCTAGACAAAGGATGTACTTTCAGCATTGCTGTGAAAAAGTCATCTGAGAGCCACCTTCGGGAATCGATGGATCGACTGAGGTGGCTCTGTGGTCTGGCCGCCCAGGTCACGTGGCCTCACGTGTCTGGATTTCTTCCTCTGGGGGGGGATATGAAACAGCTGGTGTATGAAAATGATGTGGAAACAGAAGAAGACCTCGTTGCTAGAATTGCCGTCGCTGTTGGTACCATTGCGGACATGCCAGGAGTCCTCGAACATACACGACAATCAATGGTCCGACGAAGTACTGCGTGCATACAGGCCAATGGTCGCGCATTCGAGCAGTTCCTGTGAATGCCAGTGCTGTAATTAGCATGCTAAACTACCTTCTGTGTAAACCGTCTCTAGCATCAGAAATTGCCATCAGGGACCATATGTTCCTTATGGAAATATATTTGTTTTGATGTTCTCTACCACCTGTATTAATTTGAACGAGTAGTTTCGGAGCATCTGCATGCCTATGTGAATTTGTGATGTGTAGAGAGGGTTGTGTCTCTGTATCATACCTATAGTTTTGTTTATTTTCCGTAATTATCCTATCTTGGCAGGACTTACACCCCAAAGGACCTACAATCATGTGCCTTGGTCAAGCGCCTATCGATTAGCTATGGACTTATTGTCGAGATCTCAGAATATCTGTATGGGCAATCGTTCCAATGTAGGGATGCAGGGAAGGAGCAAACAAAACAAAGAAAACTATGGCATAATATTCGCATAAAAATAACTAACCCTGCGTTCGTGTAGCAACCGAAGACAAGGACGGAAACACCTTCGGGAAGATTTGGTGGTCATGCGGAATTTAAATTTGACACCTCGAGAACGCGAGCCACAAGCGTTAGCACCTGGAACATCCGACCATGTCGGAATGTTTTCTTTCTTTTTCAGGGTGCCTCAAAGCATATGATTGC
Source organism: Deroplatys truncata (assembly GCA_030765065.1). Lineage (NCBI taxonomy): Eukaryota > Metazoa > Arthropoda > Insecta > Mantodea > Mantidae > Deroplatys > Deroplatys truncata. The sequence goes on along the minus strand of CM060981.1, from coordinate 261,208,062 downwards.
AATTAAACGTAAAGAAACATTTCCTTTATCTGAAGAACCCAACAGGGACAGGGGAGGTTTAGGTGAAATGGGGCTGGACTTTTAATTGTTGTAGAGCTCTTTTTGTCCCGCTTCCTCTTCTGCATTGCTCAGTTTCCTGATTAATTTAGGAAACATCGCTGTCCTGTTTTGTACCTTCACAGACAACTACTTTGCTCCAATCAACTACTCAATTCTAGGAAGGACTCCGGCTAATTATCCCATATTTCCGTTTCCCTCACCTCGCGCTGATTTCCTTTGAAATTCGATGACTTGTTAATTACATTATGTGTTCACACGCTCCGACAAACAACACGTAGGAACAAGAAAAACAATCTGATGTGTTGCATTCACATGACTTTCTCTATTCACCTTTTCTACAGACTTTTCTTACAAAAGCTTATTCTACTTCTTGTTAATACAGATAAAACTTCATTACTGATTTACTCATTTCATTGTAGATACAAGAATAATATAATAAGCTAAAGCGATAGTCAAATCTTTTCAAGCCTGTCATTATGTGATGACTTTGAAATTCTGTTCCCTTTGCATGAACACGAAAAAGAAAGAAGGAAATAAATACAGCAAAAGAACGGCGATTTACAGTTGAGAAGAGTATAAACAGTATTTGAAAATTCAAACCAATAACAAAGAATATCTCGGAAATGGTTAACGTCACAAAAATGTTGTTTGACATAAATTGTGTGCTTCGACGGTTCTAAATTTTCTATATAGTAATATTTTGTCTATTTCCAGGAAATTTAAGATATACGTTTTATTTGTCAAAGAACTAGCTTAAACCTTTCAGAAAATAAAAATAATAAAAGCTTTACAGCGTAAAGGCTAGTTTCAGGTCGTGAGATTTTCTTTAAACTCGTGTCGCATTCTTGGAAGATCCTGAACTTAAATACCAAGTTTAGTATTTAAATGAATTTTAGTTTTTGAGTTATGCTGTTCACAGACACACACACACACACACGCACGGATTTGATTATAAGAATGGTTTTTGAGGCTATGAAATATGAAGAGTTCGATGATTTCTTGTGAAATCTTGGTATCGAATTTTTGGATGGAATACAATACTTTCTCTACTTAATGTAGGTATATGCTGAAGAAAGTAAAAATCTGATGTGTTGCATTCTACTCACACTCCTACAAACTACCCTTACAAAAGTTTATACTCCTATCTACTTCCACCGCACTAACATGCCTTCTATACGGAATGACTTTAAAAAAATTTGATGTGTTACACTCACATGACTTTATCTGCTCTTGTACAAACTATTTATACAAACGCTTATTCTCCATCTACTTCATGTTAATCGAGATAAACATTTGTAGACTCTATCTTATTGCTAATTTTCTTGTAGATGTAAGGGGCATATATATTTACAAGGGCAATTTGGAAATACAGTAGCCTTTAAGCACATACATATCTCTTAATAGCTGGTTGCTAGGTGCAGCACCATTCCCTTTCCCACAGATTAATACTCTTTGCATATCCAAGACAAAAAAATGAATAACGAATTCCCATTTGAGAAAATAAGTATTGAAAAATTTAAGGGAATAAGAAGTAATATCTCGAAAATGGTTCACTCAACAAAAAAAATGTATATGACATAAATTGTGTATTTTAACGCGATCTATACTTTTTGTGAAGTAAAATTTTGTCTATCTCTTATGGTTTACCAGTTATGCAAAAGTCGTTCACAATGAAGAATACTTTTGGAGACATTCCCAGAAAATTCAAGATATACATTTTATTTGTCATAAAAATATCTTAAACATATGATATTTTAATCAAAATCGTTAGAGCCATTTTTGAGAAAATTAAAATTTTCGAAAAATCTTCCATGTAAAAGGTAATCTGGGGTGGGGGGATTTTCTTGAAAACCTCCGTGTCGCATCCTTGGAAGATACTGAACCTGAATACAAGTTTGGTGTTTATCCGACTGTTCGTTTCTGAGTTATGCTGTTCACAGACACACACACACAGACACACAGACAGACACACAGACACACACACGGACATGTTTCCAAAAATGCTTTTTTTGGATTCAGGGGGTCTCAAAACATGTATTTCCGGTGAAATCTCGGTATCGAATTTTTGGGTGGAATACAATACTTCCCCTACTTACTATACGTAGTAGAGAAAGTAATATATATACTAAGAGCAACTCGCCCGAAGAAAATTGACTCAAGGAATATCATCCAATTATATTTATGATGGATTTTGTCATTTAGTTTATTGGAAACAAATAAGAATATACCGCCGTAATGTTATGCTCGAAAATATTCCTCATGTTTTTCGTTTGTTTTTGTACCCATAAGATTGGGTATAGAATCTCAAATTTAATTCGTTTACTTTCTTTTCTGTAGGTTCTTGATTTATACTTCGGTCAACATTCAGTTCTTGAATACTTGTTCCCACTTGGACTCTTCCTTCCAGGTTCTGCGTCAGCTTAGGAATAAAGGAAGGGTGATTCTTAGATTCAAGTGTATGGAATCTGTTATGTCCCAAATCCCCGTGGCGTTGCTGGTGTGAGTTGCAGTATTTCTGATGGGACACTCTTGGTGAGTATCGTAGTCTAGTAGCAGGATGTCTTCTTCTTGTAAAACCATAATGTATACGTATTTTGAAATAGTTAGAAAATTCTTGCGTTTACTTTGGAATTGTGACAAACAGCACTTTCATGAACAAGATATAGAATGTTTCCAAATGCTTATCTAATGTTACTATAATTAGGATTATTATGAACACCTTGACATTGCAATTCTTGCATTTTTCGCCACGCTGTTTGAGATGAAAGAGGCAAAGCTTCTAATGAAGCCCGGTGGTGAATGATTTTAACGAATGAATTATATTCATTTTGAAGCGTAATATTAACATGAATGGTTAAGTTTTTTCCACCTGTCATGGAAGCATCTCTCTATGATGATTGTGCTTTATTTTGCAACAGCGTAAAAACGAAAGGAAACGATGGAAAGCATTCTCCCCATGCACAATTACTATATGTGTGAAAATGTCAGGAGCAGTTTCAAATCTGCCATGCATGTACCATATGTTAGTTTCAACACATTTCGGCGGCGCCGTGGCCAAGTGGTTAGACCGCTCGCCTCTCACTGAGGTGGCCCGGGTTCAATCCCAGGGACTCGCGTGTGGGATTTGTGGTGGACAAATCGGCGGGTTTTCCCCGGGTTCTCCGGTTTCCCCCGCCATTCATTCCACCAACTGCTCCATCACCTTCGCTTTCATCCATTTCACCATCATTTCGTTTCATCTACATCCTTCATCATCTGCAGGCATCGGGCTGATCCCCCATCCTGGATATTCTGTCTGATCCATGAGTGTCTGCTCCCCGACGAGCCTCTGACCCCACCCGCCTAGGGGGTGTTGAGAGAGCCTCTCCCCCACCACGAAGAAAGGAAAAAGAAATTATCTGTTTATAGTGATCTACACCTTCTCTGTCGTGCTCATCATATATATATATATATATATATAATAAAATAGCAATTTTTCTTCATTTTTTCTAATACGAAATTCATTGGCTATCGCTCAAAGGTCTCTTAACGATTTCCAATTTTCTGATAAATGCTGTTGGCGTCATTTGTTACTATTTCTCTTCAAAGATTCTCGTAGTGCAAACACGGTATATTTTATGATGGAACCCTTTTGATTCACGCTGAATTATTTGTGTAGGAACAATAGTAAATTTAAAGCCGCACTCACCTGCTTCAATTTCTTCTTCGGTGGTAGGGGTCATGATTGACTTGGAGCAGTTATATTTATTCCCATATATTCAATACTCTTATCCAAATAATGTTTCATGAATGTAAGTTGTACTAGTAGCTATCCATTATATAAAAATCTGATGTGTTACACTCACATGACTTTCTCTACTCTTGTACAATCTGATTTTACAAACGCTTATTCTCCATATGCTTCATGTTAATCGAGATATCGAGATGTCAATCTTATTGGTAATATTCATGTAGATGCAAGGGGAATATGGTAGCTTTTAAGCGATAGTCAAATATTTTAACGCTGGTTGCTATGTGGTGCATTCCATTCTCTTTTCATGTCCAGGACATAAAACAAATGAATAACGAATTTGAGAAAAAGTATAAGTATTGGAAAATTTAAGGAAATAACAAGCAATATCTCGAAAACGGTTCACTCTACAAAAGAAATGTATATGACATAAGTTGTGTATTTTAATGCGATCTACATTTTTTGTGTAGTAACATTTTTTCTATCTCTTTTGGTTTACCAGTTATGCAAAAGTCGTTCACAGTGAAGAATACTTTTGGAGACATTCCCAGAAAATTCGAGATATACATTTCATTTCTCATGACATTATCTTAAACATATGATATTTTCATCAAAATCGTTAGAGCCATTTTTGAGAAAATTAAAATTTTCGAAAAATGTTCCATGTAAAGGGTAGTCTGGGGTGGGGGGATTTTCTTGAAAACCTTCGTGTCGTATCTCTGGAAGATACTGAACCTAAATACCAAGTTTGGTGCTTATCCAACTGTTCGTTTTTGAGTTATGCTGTTCACAGACACACACACAGACACACACACACACACACACACACACACACACACACTAGACACACACACGGACATGTTTCCAAAAATGCTTTTTTTGGATTCAGGAGGTCTCAAAACATGTATTTCCGGTGAAATCTCGGTATCGAATTTTTGGGTGGAATGCAATACTTCCCCTACTTACTATACGTAGTAGAGAAAGTAAAAATCTGATGTGTTACACTCACATGACTTTCTCTACTCTTGTATAATCTATTTTTACAAACGCCTATTCTCCATATGCTTCATATTAATCCAGATATCGAGATGTCAATCTTATTTGTAATTTTCTTGTAGATGCAAGGGGAATATGGTAGCTTTTAAGCGATAGTCAAATATTTTATCGCTGGTTGCTATGTGGCGCATTCCATTCTCTTTGCATGTCGAGGACATAAAAGAATGAATAACGAATTTGAGAAAAAGTATAAGTATTGGAAAATTTAAGGAAATAACAAGCAATATCTCGAAAACGGTTCACTCAACAACAAAAATGTATATGATATAAGTTGTGTATTTTAACGCGATCTACATTTTTTGTGTAGTAAAATTTTGTCTATCTCTTATGGTTTACCAGTTATGCAAAAGTCGTTCATAATGAAGAATACTTTTGGAGACATTCCCAGAAATTTCGAGATATACATTTCATTTCTCATGACATTATCTTAAACATATGATATTTTCATCAAAATTGTTAGAGCCATTTTTCAGAAAATTAAAATTTTCAAAAAATGTTCCATGTAAAGGGTAGTCTGGGGTGGGGTATTTTCTTGAAAATCTTTGTGTCGCATCTCTGGAAGATACTGAACATAAATACCAAGTTTGGTGTTTATCCGACTGTTAGTTTTTGAGTTATGCTGTTCATAGACACACACACACAGACACACACACACACACACACACACACACACACAGACACACACACGGACATGTTTCCAAAAATGCTTTTTTTGGATTCAGGAGGTCTCAAAACATGTATTTCCGGTGAAATCTCGGTATCGAATTTTTGGGTGGAATGCAATACTTCCCTACTTACTATACGTAGTAGAGAAAGTAAAAATGAAACCGTTTCTTTTACTGGAAATTGTTTTTCCCTTTTCTTATTGGCGTAAATTACACACATAAATTTTAAATAACACAAGAATAAGCAGAAGTTTTAAATCCGTCAGGAATAACCATAGTTACACTAGTTTTTGTTGGATGGTTATTATTGTATGAGAATATATTTATTGGTTGAATTTTCACTATATGAATAATCCTGGAATAAAAGTATTGGTTGAATTATCTGGTAATAATACATGATTTTGTATTTTAACTAATATTCACGTTGGAAGTCACCGTGAACGTTAACGTATTATGAAATACAAATAGTTTAACATTTTGTTTTTCTATTTCGTTTACAATATGGGAGCAAACATACCAATCTTTGTCTTTTGTTTATACGTAAACAACCGCACCTTTGTGAATTACAGTTCTTATTTCTGATGGAGGAACCTTGTACGTATATACCAAATTATTGGCATTTTTTCATACTTGATGGATTGGCAGTGCATAGTCTGCACTTTCCGGATGTTCTCCTGAGACCGACCTCTCTTACTTCTTTCAAACTTCAAGGCAGATACCAGAGCAGAAGTTTTATGTTTGTTGTTTTCTATTCCAATAAATCCGAAAGCATCACTTCGTGAGACAGCAGTTTTCATACCTTGCCTTGGAAATGTTTGCTTAATGCAGTCGTAAACCTTGAAGCATCAGGAGTTGTAAGGTAATCAGCAGGTCGTACTGGTGCATAACGAATCGTTTCCATAATACAGTAAATCCTGTCTTCAGCGGAATTGAACTGGACTCTCGAACATTTCCGTTAAATATAGGTTTCCGTTTAACGAAGGTAGGCCTAGGTTATTAACAAAATTAAACCATAAATATACACGTATTCTCACCTTTTAAACACAATGAGTTATTCAGGAACGCGCGGAAGAATAGTCCCGTCTCGTCGTCGTTTGCTATGTTTTCAGGTTCGTATCCTTCGATTATTGAAGGTAGTTTAGCAATCCGATCAGTAATGGTTTCAATAGTAACGTCATTCGATTTACCACAAGGTTTGTTAAAATTATCTGATGTCTTTTGCGGAATTAGATGCTTTGAATTCGGTCTTACACAGTTTTTCAACAACTTTTTTTGGCATATTCCTGTAACATAATCCCATGCGGTGAGTTTTTGCCCTAACACTAACGAACCATTCCCACACTATTTCATTAATGTCCTAGTTTTCAGTTTTCTTAAGTTCTCTCTTTATTCTTCCATTAGCACAATTTTTCCACCGTTTCAGAATTTCTGTTTTATTCTTTAGAATCTCTTAAACTTGACTTTTGTCTACGTTGAACACCTTCATAATCTGCTTTACACTCAATTTATCAAATTCACTAGCATAAATCACCCACTCTCGTGTTAAGATCTAGCACAACTGTTGGTGCCATGGTGGCTATTGCTGAAATAAATCATCACCACCTATATAAATTTAGAGGTGCACTGTTAAGAGCTGACAAGTCATTAGAGCAGGAAATGGAAAAGGAAGAGACAACAACAAAAGACAATCAGCCGTGGTTATTGTTAACATAAATATGCAGTGAAGGATGAATGTGACAGGTTTCTCAATATTCGGACCGCCTTTAGTGCACCCCCTCCTAGACTGGTCAGGTAGTAGTAAAATGGTCATGTTTCACTTAAACATCACGTACTTAGAGCAGACAATGCAGAATTTCACAGGGTGTCTGAAAATATTCTAAATTTTGCATTCCGAAACTGGAAATTTCCGTTAAAAGGCGTGTTTTGATTTGTTGTCCGCGTAAGAAGTTGCCGCCTAATAAAGGAAATTTAGCATGTTTTTCACTGCAAAATTCATGGGACCATGAAATATTTCCGTTTAAGACAGATTTACGTTTAACAAGGGGTCCTTTGAAGGCAGGTTTTACTGTACTTGGCAAACATAAGTGTCCACTTCGATTCAAGCACGTGACTAAAGAAAGCTGTCAATATACGACAAGATCTCGTATAAACAACAGTTCATAGCCTCAGTTTAGCTTTAAAGGCAGTTGTTGTTTTCTTTCCTGTGGTCCTAAAGGCTTGAGGTTTCGCGTTTCCCAAGAAATAGTTCTGGAAGTAGGCAGTAATTAAAACCGTGAAATCCGTGTCGGTTGACTTTGGTATGGACAGAGTTTTACTGAGCGGAAAGTATGCGGAGACATAGGATATTCATCGGCTTTAATGCTGTGAGGAAAGGTGGCGAGTGCTTTAAAGATTATAAGTTGTTATAGAGATGATTACTTCAAACGGAGTGAGAGAGAACAACATTTGACGTAATAAATTCACACGACTTTCTTTACCAATGATTAATTCACAAAGATCCGTTATAGTATTCATATAAAAAGTGACTCTTTTACCCACATTACGTTACTTACAATGTACACATTTTTAATTACGAATTATTTCAAATCAAGCAAGAGTCCTTAGTTACAATATGCGGAAACACTATTCAAATGTTTTTTCTGGTAATGAGCTCTTCCGGCGGAAACAAAAGAAAAGAGAGTAGAGCAAGAATAGCAAACTTTCAAGCGTGTCTGTTACTTGACCTGCAATATGTAATGCTTCTAAAAATGGCTAAAACTACGATAACATTTATTTGACATAAGTTTTGTATTTACACAAGCGTCACATTCTTACTTTCTCTATTCTAGTAAGTAGGGGAAGTATTGTATTCAATACAAAATTCGATACCGAGATTTCACCGGAAATACATGATTTGAGGCCTTCTGAATAAAAAAAGCAGTTTTAGAAAAACGTCCTCTGTGTGTGTGTGTCTGTGAACAGCATAACTCACAAACGAAAAGTCGGATAAATACCAAACTTGGTGTTTAGGTTTAGTACCTTCCAACGATGCGACACGAAGATTTTCAAGAAAATTCCCCCATCCCAAAGTAACCTTAACTTGGAACATTTTTGAAATTTTTGATTTTCTAAAACTGGCCCTAACGATTTTGATTAAAATAAAATATAACAAAGACGTTTATATGTCAAATAAAATGTATATCTTAAATTTTTTGGGAATAGCCTGTGAAGTCCAATTCAGTTGGAAGAAATTTTGTATAATCTTGTACAACTGCTAAACGTTAAGCTATAGACGAAAACGTACTACACAAGAAAATGTAGATCTCTTTAAAAGACACATTTTATTTCAAATAAGTTTTTTTGTGGCATAATCCATTTCTGAGATATCCGTTATTAAAGGTTCGATTTTTTTAGTTCCATTTATACCTCGCCTTTAACTGCGTTGCGCTTATCGGCGGCCTTTCCTTTGAAATTTATAGCCTATTGGAAATGGTGTTAACTCGTGTAACACTTGTAGTTGGGTTTCTTGCACTTTGGTTTTTAATCATTAGATCATACACACATTCACACTGATTCATACTTCGAGACTCTGGGGAGGATAAAGAATAATCTTGCCTAGACAAAAATTCCCACACTCCAGCCGTGAATCGAACCTGGGACCCCTAGCACAACAGGTAGGTGCTCTACCGACTGAGCTATGGGGCCAGGCAAAGGTTATTATTTAAAGTCCTTTCAGCATTCAGTTGTTTCTCGCGATTGCATGGAAACAGTATGGGATTTTAAGGTCGGCATATAGCGTCCAGTTCTTAAGCATATGAATATCTCTGTTCCTTTTGTATCTATAATTAATGTATAATGTAGCTATTACTGCAAAGGTTTATTTGGATTGAAATGCAGTATATGGAAAAATAAGCTTTAGTAAAGTAGTTTGTATACCCACTAATAAATAATAGGGGGAGTGAAAGTCTTCTGAATGTATCACTTCAGATTTTTTGTGTAGTAAAGTTTTGTTTATGAAAGATTTCCTTTATACAACAATATACAAAATTCATTCAAATAAAGGGGAATTCCCAGTCTATTTGCAAAAAATGTAGGATATACATTTTATTTCTCATGTCAATGTGTTAAACATACGATATTTTAATCAAAATCGTTAGAGTTGTTTTTGAGATGAAAAATAACGAAACTTGTTCCAAGTATGAAGGGGAGGATTTTCTTGAAAATATTCGTGTCGCATCTTTGGAAGAAGCTGACATTTAATACGGATTGGCAAACAGACACAGATTTTCGCACGAACCTTTGTCTAAAATGCTCTTTTTTCAAGGCCTAAAAACGTTAAATCCGGTGAAATACGAGGGAGGTCCAGAAAGTAACAGACGTTTTGAAATAAAAAATTAACAAAATGAAAAAATGAAAGCTTATCATATACATTTGAAAGGTACACCCTTAAGCTATTCTTCTATATAATCGACATTCAAATTAAGGTAGAAATCTGTCGCCTGCAATTTCAACCACTGGTTTACACCGGCATGCCGTTCGGCGTCACCGACATGCCCTTCTTCTTCGCTGGGAAGGGTTGGTAGTCACTCTGCGCCAAATCAGAGCTGTATGGTGGATGATCGAAACCTCCCATCCAAAGCCACCCAAGAGCCCTCGGGTACGATTGGTCGTGTATGAACGTGCGTTGTCGTGAAAAAACAACACATCACAAAGTTGGCGATACATTTCAATTGGTTTGTGGTTTAATGCCAACAAAAACCTAATCAAAGACCGTACCTTACAAATGGCGGGATTTTCTATTGCAGCGCACATTTTAACACGTCACAGAGAGCAAAATAAGGGAGGCATTGTCTACGCACTACCACAGTTAGATGCATACCGAGTGTCGGAACGTTCAGACACCAAGATGGCGGCCCTAGTCCCGCCCACCGCTGCGATAGGTTGAAACTTGTTATTTTTTGGACGACCCTCGTATGTATATCGAGTATTTACATGGAGGTTTTGATGGAATACAATACTCCCTCTATTTGCTGTAAATATGAGCTAGAGAAAGTAAAAATGTGGCTTAAGTATAGGGTTTGAAACCTAAGATGTTTTGCAATTAGGTAAAACCTTTGATATTCTCTCTTAAGAACACAAACTACTTAGCAGTATCGTGTTTCAGAGCTTGTTATGTTCAGAAATATCTGACCAAAACTATCAAATGATTTTTTGGAAAATTTAACACGTCTAACTTTTTTTTTCATCACTAGTTACTGTATGGTTTTCCTTCTTAGACTTCCTAACTCCAAATCCTTTACTGTATCTATAAGACTCATCATTTTCTTAGAACACTAATATTTTTCTTTCTCTACTAATAACCTGTGGTAAAAACAGGGGGTATTGCATTCCACCCAAAAGTTCGATATGAAGATTTTACACAGCATAAATATTTTGAGGTCCCCTGAACTCAAAAACAATGTTTATATGCGTGTGTGTCTGTGAACAGCATAACTCAAAAACGAAATGTTGGATGAACAAACACTAAACTTCCGAAAATACGACATGAAGATTTTCAAGGAAGTCCCCCATCCCAAACCAGCTTTTGTATGGACAATTTTTCGTTAATTTTGAATTTGTTAAAATCCGCTGCAATGATTTAAATAAAATAACGGATGTTTAAGATATTAGCATGATCAATAAAATGTATATCATGTATTTCACAGGAATTGCTTGTGAAGTCCTCTTCATCATGAATCAAGTTTGTAAAATTTCGTATTACTGGTAAACCATAAGGGAGTAGAGATACACAGTAATATCAAATACATTTTGTTATCATCTCATTTCCGAGATATTTGTTGGTAATGTTTTGAGTTTTCCACTTTATTATTACAAGTTACATGAGGCACGGCATTAACATATATGAATATGATACTGTTTATTGTAATTCGCTAAGGTGAATGAACGAAATAGCACATGGTTTTACAACACCTGACATACAGTAAAGAAAGCTAGGCCTCTTCATAGACAATGGCAAACTGAAGTAGTTGTACCAGGCTGAAGAAGGAGAAATGGTCTCTGAGAAATGGTAGCATAATTTATGGGTTAACAATGTCTTCCCTCTTTTCACAACAGAATGTCTTCTTACTAAAACCTCTTTTTCAGTTAACTTCTGGGGATTAAATTTAATTTGTCGAAGACATTGGGAAAGTCTTCTTTAAACGATTTTATTAAAGTGGTTCTTGCCGTTCACTGTAGAAGACTTTGCTTTAATTTGTTCAGGATATAAAACAAGCAGTCTTCCGCCATCTCTGAAAGCTTTAGTTTCTTCCCGCTAATAAAGTGAAGATCTTGATGGGATCCTGCAAGCAATAAAGTTTACAGGCAGTTTCAGAAGCAATACTTTTTCTTCTATGTTTTGAACTTCTTTACTTTAATACCGATTAATATTTGAATTTCCTATATTTTAAATCAGGAGAGTTATAAGTGTATTGTATTCACATCTACGAATTAACTTTATCAGATAGCTTCGCTCAAGAAATTTTGAAAGACAAGACATTTAAATTTCAAACGTATTAGTATCACAAATATGTTTACGCTTATAAATGTTTACATATAGAAAACTAAGGCCTAAAATATTTCGACCCAGGAAACCGATTAGTTATTACCCTCTACCACTTTTTCAATTTCACTTATAATTCAATAGCAAGATTTCATCAGACTTAAACACTTACAGGATCCTAAGTACTCCCAAAAAGCATTAAGGTCGGATTTCACAGTTTAAGTTTAAGTTCGGAGCTTTAGTAAGCTAAGGATGCCGATTAAACCAGGCTTTGCTTTGGTTTAAGCCTAGCGAGTTTAACAGTAGGGCAACCACGTTCATATTTATTGATCTAAATAATTCCAGCGGATTGTAAAGTTGGTAACGCTTGCACATGCGCATCGAACGAATTCTCATAATTTGTTTATAGCGTCCTAAAATAAACTTGGTGGGTTGTCCAGCAACATATAGTAAAAATCACCGAAATATCAGAGTCAAAACGTACTGCGAACTTTACTTCTCAAGAAGTCAGCATTCTCCCAGAAATTGTGAAGCGGCATAAGCATGTAATAGAGTGCAAGCAATCAGACAAATCATTATGGAGTAAGAAAAACCAGACACTGGAAAAAATTGCAATACAAAGGTTAGATTAGAGCAGTGTAACACAATTTTGATAGCTCTGCATGGTGCAAGGTTTGAGATGCCAGAAGAATGTCCAGCTGCAAGTAGCATGCTGCCACTTGAACATAACCTCAATCGAAGAGAAACATTGATTCTGACGAGAGGGCTTTGTCACTGAAATATAAAGCAATACGTTATAGGCGTGATTGTGTATAAGATAAAAGTATGAAGTATCAATTTACAATTAAGGGCAGGCCAAAGCAAATTTTGCTTAACAATCGGTTTTATGTTTAATTGTATCATCATTGCCGACTGTTTACTTAATCGAAATCTCTCGTAAACTTCTCGGTCATTCCATACGTGAAAATGGTTTAGATGCACTCTAAATATTCAAGATCGCCTTCTGTAGTACATTCATTCATTCATTCATTATCTGTTTACCCTCCTCTTATGTAGGACTTACACCCCCCAGGACTTACAAGCGGGTGCCTGGGGTCAGAGGCCCGTCGAGGAGCAGACACTCATGGATCAGAGCATCCAGGATGGGTGATCAGCCCGATGCCTGGAATGGGATGAAGGAAGTACATGAAACGAAATGTTGGTGAAAATGGATGAAAGGAAAGGTGATGATGGAGCATTGGTGGAATGAACCCGGAGAAAACCCGCCCAGACGCCGCTTCGTCCACCACAAATCCCACATGCAGGTCCCTGGGATTGAACCCGGGCCGCCTCGGTGGAAGGCGAGCGCTCTAACCACTCGGCCACGGCGCCTCCTTCTGTAGTACATATGGATAAAAATAATTTGCATTTGCTCATCACTATTATCGTCTTCTCTAGATAACATGGCGACTCCTTAAGTTAAATTACAGTTCAGTACGCTTTAATCCAAGCCGCGTATAAGCTCGGCTTATGGTCTGAACTACGTACTGTAAGACTACTTTGTAGCTTAAGCCTCCGCTTAAGCCCGATTCGAAGCTTAAATTCAAATGTTATTGCCTGCCCTGTGAACAACATAACTGAGATACGAAAAGTCCATTAAGTATAAAATTTAATATTAAAATATGGCAAAGGTATACTAGAATACAATCACCCCAAACAACCGTTTTCAGCGAAACATTTTCTTTATTTTCTCAAAATCATATGGTATTAATTCAAACATCATGTGTGATAAATGAACTGTGTACCTTGAATTTTCTGTGAACAACATGTGAAGTTCTTTTGGTTCCTATCAATTTTTAAAATAATGTCTCATAACTAGTGGGGAACAGACAAAAGCTTACTTCAGGAGAAGCGCATAGTTTATTATAATACACAGTTCTTGTCAAATAACATTTTAAAATGTCACTCGTTTTCGAAATATTCATTTTAGCATTTGAACAGGGGCATTTAAAGAGTTCAGGGCCACAGTCTAATGCGCAATATATGCAAAGATTTCTTAGACGCAAAACCCATTCTTTTGATCAGCTGTACACTGTTTTCAACTGACTTTTGCCTTTTATGTACAGATGGATGAATAACATACGTAAGCGCATAAACCTAATTTTCAATAATTTTTGGAAAACCACTTTATAAGATTCACTTTCTATATTCATAGTTTAACACAAAGCGTAGCTGTGAAACTGTAATTGGTAGTCGCGTGAGTGCAGCACATAAAACGTTTTGCCATATGTCGGAAAGGTAGAATCTGAATGAAGAAGCTTATGGTACTGCCGGGATTTGAACCACGGATATTCCAGTCCCCGCGCGGTTGCTGTAACCTACTAAGCTACCATGCCAATATGTCAACATCGAATTAAATTTCGAACTGACTCGCATTTTTCCCGGTAAAGCACAAGGAGATCTCAAATTCATTTGACATGGCATACCCCAATGACGACTTACCATGTGAATATGTCATAAATACTTTATGTCTCGGGTACATAGTTTAACCAATTATTAGGTATATCTATGGTAATTAGTTGTTGTTTCAAGTAAACCGTGTATAGGACAAGGTTGGAAAGATAGTATCAGAACTAAAAATGTTTTGGCATGTGATCATTTTAATATATTGGAATTTACATTGTTTTTACTTTCTCTACTACGTATAGTAAGTAGGGGAGGTATTGTATTCCACCCAAAAATTTGATACCGATATTTCACCGGAAATAAATGTTTTGATACCCCCTGAATCCAAAAAAAAGCATTTTTGGAAACTTGTCCGTGTGTATGTCTGTATCTGTGTGTGTCTGTGAACAGCATAGCTCAGAAACGAACAGTCGGATAAACGCCAAACTTGGTATTTAGGTTCAGTATCTTCCAGAGATACGACACTTAGGTTTTCAAGAAAATCCCCCACCCCAGATTACACTTTACATGGAACATTTTTCGAAAATTTTAATTTTCTCAAAAATGGCTCTAACGATTTTGATTAAAATATCATATGTTTAAGATATTTTCATGACAAATGAAATGTATATCTCGAATTTTCTGGGAATGTCTCCAAAAGCATTCTTCATCGTGAATGAGTTTTGCATAACTGGTAAACCATAAGAGATAGACAAAATTTTACTACACAAAAATGTAGATTAAATTGTTAAAATAAACAATTTATGTCATATACATTTGTTTTGTTGAGTGAACCATTTTCGAGATATTGCTTGTTATTCCCTTAAATTTTCCAATACTTATACTTTTTCTCAAATGGAAATTTGTTATCCTTTTTTTTTGTCCTGGTAATGCAAAGTGAATGGAATACTCCACATAGCAACCAGCTCTTAAAATATTTGACTATCGCTTAAAGCCTACCAATTCCCCTTGCATCTACAAGAAAATTAGCAATAAGATTAACATCTCGATATCTCGATTAACATGAAGTAGGTGGAAAATAAGCGCTTGTAAAAATAGTTTGTACAAGAGTAGAGAAAGTCATGTGAGTGTAACACATCAGATTTTTTCAAATAATATTCTGTAGTTTTTGTTAATATAATTCCTTGTGCTGTTATGAATTTTGAAGCCATTTCATTTATTTGCGGCGTTTATGCTTGTTAAGCCACACTTGCTTGTCCGTCGTTGAACACCAGATAGACGTTTGTTTGCGGGTGCTTTTCCCTCACCTTCAATGCGCTGTCACTCATTCCTTTCGGCGTTGATTCTTGGTCAGGTAGCGTTCTCAGGGTCGACCCAAACTTTCGGCGTCGTACTGTCCTGTAATGTTAAAGTTGTCGGCGAAGTGCGAATGGTAGAAAGAGGTGCACGAAATGAACACAGTTGGGTTGGCCATCTTTGACATTGCTCATGTCCTCTGCAAAATTAGGAGTGATTTTACGTCTGGAACCTGGACTCTCAGCGGACGCAATTGATATTCCGATCACTCCCCACTCGGCTTTCCTTATACTTGTGTCACCCCGACTCGTATTTCTCGGTTGCCCGCTGCTAAGTCACCGTTCCTTAGTTCACAAGTTCTCTGCGCGGCGCCTTGCTACCCTTTCGCAATTAACGATACTTCTGATCATGAGGTGACACTCGTACAAAATATGCACCTACGTATCACAATTATTCTGCGCGCTATTTAACGCTGTCCCTGTTGCTACGCCTCGTGTTTAAAATTCGCGGGACTTTGTTGTGATAATGAGCCGCGAGGGGTCTGTGCAACTGAGACTGCCGCAGTAGGCGCTACTCCTGAAGACATCCCCTTAAATACTCAGAATCAACAGCCTTCGGTTTTCTCACATCGAGTCGAGTTCCATTACTATTTTATTGAATGCTGTCTTTTCTGCTAGATTCGTGTGCTTCCTTGTTGGCTCCGGTTTGATGTCCTCCGTGGACTACTGGTACCGTGCTAGCCTCTAGTTCCCAAGGTCGTGGGTTCAAATCCGGCGGAGGGCGATGGATTTTTTCGGGCGTAAAAATCCTTAGCATGGCTTCCTTCGGAAGGGAAGTAAAGTCGGTGGTCCCGTGTCGTAGATTTACGGCACGTAAAAGAACCTCAAGCCTGAGCAAAATTACCGGTCTTTCACGCCCAATATAGAATGGGACGCTAAGAACCATAGTAGTTAAAGAGCGTCCATAAATAAAACTCAATTTCAATGATCTGGTTTGAAAATTTGAGCTTCAACCGTATTTTTCTCCAGCCTTTGAGAGATGTCAGCTACTGTATCTTTCCGGCATCTCCTCCCCCCGAATGCAAGGGGGTTGCGTGATATTCACCCTCAAATTTGGAGTGAACTGGAAGCAACCGTTGTTTCTTCCTTTCTATTTTGGGGAAATCTTGCAAAAACAGTGCACAGCTGCGGTGCTGTTGTAAAATGGGTAAAGATGCCCCATATTTTTGAACACAAAAAATTTCTTCAATAACGACATATGAGACATGTAATAATGGATGTAACAATTCCGATAATATTCATTACATATGTAAATAAGTGTATTTTTTGTAATTTATAACATGATAATTTATTATAAACAAAATAAAAACATAGTGTAATGGGGCACCTATGGCATATGATTGGTGGAAGATGCCCATTAAATATCTTATATGAAACAAATAATTTGAACCTAAAAAGATACAAACAAAATTTAAATTCCTCAAAAATATAGGTTTCTTAATGTCATCTCTATTTATCATGTAGCCACTTTTTACATGCAGTACACTGTATCCAGTCGTATTCTTCTTTGGTGAGATAATATTCTTTACACTCCTTGCAGGTGTCATCGTCTTGTTCAGCTTCGGTGTCTGAGTCCTCCGAATCACTGGAAATTCCAATTTTATACGATCTTCTTGGAACCTTATGGGCATTTGATAGTTGCTTGTTTTTTTACCGAAGTGTCTTCCCTTGCCTTGATATGGTCAGGACTCGTTAGAATCTGCCCATGGATGTTCTTTTTAACTTTTGTTAATTTTGATTTGGGGACCTTTGGTGGAGGGGACAGCTTCATGAGGATTTTATTTGGTGTTTCATTAACTGATGCGGAGAGATTTGCAGATGAATCTGTATTTGAACAGGAAGGCTGTGAAAGGACATAAATTTGACAATGAAGAATGAGGTTGCTGTTGTGTCTTAGTCGATTCACTTGAAGTTACATCCATGGCAGTATTAGGTGCTGAAGGTTCCGGCAGATTTGAATTACTGCTGTCAGCTATTGCAAATGCATAATTTGGAATGCTATTCTCATTGAGAGGATAGATTCCAGTTGCTCCGAACCCATTTGTGGCGTTAGAATTTGTTGCTGCTTTCCCCCATGGTTTCCCTAGCAGTGCTCCAAACTGCAAGCGAGTAATTTTACGGCCTTGATTAGCCATAAACCAGGAATTACATTCTTCATTGTAAAATCCTTAAACGACTTAAAAAAAGTTCTATCAGGGCTGCAGGTATTTGATGGAATGCGGGGGGAGGCACAACAGTAGGATGTCATTGTCTCTTGCGAATTCTAGCATTTCGTAATCATTGTAGTGGGAAGTGTGGCCGTCTAGTATCAAAAGTGCTGTGCCCAGAGGTTTTTGAGGGAAAAATGGTCTCGCAGCCAGGTCATAAAATGGCATTATTGATGTATGCAGATTCCTTGTTCATTATGACCTTGGAACCTGCTGGCATTCCATCTTCAAATTCGGCTTGTTTGTTCACCCCTTTAAAAATGCACATGGGCGGCAGAAAATTTCCCTCCGCATTGCATCAAGCAAGCACTGTTATTGTTTCCCCCTTTTCTCCACTTGTCAATCTGCAGATTTGGAGCCCTTTGTGGCGACCACTTTGCCTACCTTATTAATCACCTGAAGACCCGACTCATCCACATTAAATCTATGGCCAGGCATATTATTAAATTGTGTTCCAACAAGTTGAAGTACTGATGAATAGCATCCCTATTAAGTCCTTGTGTTCTTGCAAAGGGTAATTCCCCCTGACTGCCTAATGCTGAGATCAAGATGTCTCATCATGAAAGATCTGAACCAGTCATACCCTGTTCGTCCTTTGTTGAATTTACTATGAAGGCCTAGTTTTTTACTAAACGAATATTCCAGGACCCTGACGTTTCGGCTAGTGGGTACAAATCCACAACTTTCAAGCCTCTTTATATGGTTAACGAGACGAATTTCATTCTCGTAACCAAGTATACCGTAAGGCTCAAGTCCTAGTTTCTTTGTTGAATTGTTAACAATTCTTCTGCAAGAGTAGGTGACGGTATTCCATATTGCTTACTGGCTTCATTGACACCCATTTTCTTGTCTCGAACTGCAGCTATAGCCATAGTCACTCCACCTCCCTCGTTCAGAATTTACTTTTTTTAACGATTTTCCCATCTGAAAACGTAATGGGCATATATTACTATTTTTATTAAGCAATTTGCTCCCGTAGTAATAAGTTCAATTATCTACATAGGGCCTAATATATGCCAATTGTCTTTATTCAAATGTTTTATTACAGTTTTAGCTATGTAAATTAATAACACACCATATTATTTAATATAAAGCGATTATTGACATTTTAAAAATATAATTGAATAAAATTAATGCCAAAAGCATGTGGAGCTTCTTTGCCCACTCGGCGGTGGGGCATCTTCCCTGATCGTGGTGCAAAGATGCCCCGAGCGATCACGTGACTCACGTGCATGGTCTGAGATTGTAACACAAAGGCACAGTGTAACAAAGAGTGTTCTTTCAATATACCAATTGGTAATTACACACTGTTGTTAATTTACAATCAGTTCATGGTCAAAAATAACTTCTGCAAAACTTCAAGGCTAAAAAAATGCATGCTTACCTTGCAAACAATGCCACGACATTGTAAGGTAAACATACGACGCGACCATCACATACACTACCTCATAACAAACTGCGCTTTCACTGGAGTGATATGCTGCTGCCAGCCTGAGTCACAATTGGAAAATATCAGAGGTGGGGCATCAATGGCACTGGGGCATTTTTGCCCATTTTACCCAATTTATCAATATTCACATAAATTGAAATACTTATACAGTTTTCTAAGCGCTTTAGGACGATGCTGTTTTTGACTTGGTGGGGCCTAAATTGCAGAAAATGATTAAGTTTGAGATAGATCAATTGGCAATAACTCAGTAGTCAACATTAGTTAACAATTTCTTTTTGTGCAGTTAGAATTATCGCCACATATTTTACATTATTCTAACATACAAATTTCATTCTACCCTACCAGAGGAGTATGCACCAAGATTGTGGTGGTCATGCATGCGGATTTAACTCGGAGAATCTAACTATAGACATAGAGTCACAAATACTCAAGTACCTCACAGAGTAGCAGAGGAAATTTGGTTGTTTTTTATTTTTGTTAGAGTTGGTCTTTAAAGTATTCTTTTCTTAAAGGACAGATAAAGCAATCCTAAAATGCAAGTCTGCTCATATTTTCCGGTAAGGTACAGCCAGAGAGAACTTTACAGGATGACTGCAAATGGTATTATAAATCATACACCCCATCTCTACAAAGTAGAATGGTTCCAATGGAACATAAAATTTGGTTTACTAGCGGTGTTTACAGGGCTCATTCCTACTGGGAATTTGAACTATTGCAAGATCGAACTTAACATGTGAAGGCTTATCAGCTAAAGCCGCGTAGGTAACAGTATTGATTTATATTCGGTACTTCATTAGACGTTTATCAACAAGAACCTTTGCCAAGTAGTAAAACAATCAGAATTCCACTTACAAAATTCTACTTACTGTCAATACTTCTCCAGTATAAAATTACTATAATCAAATTTCACTGCGACTTATATCATTTTGTAAAGGATCAGTTTGCTAAGATAATCGTATTTTTCCCAGCATTTCTATTTTGTAATAAATGTATACATGAAGAGGAAGCTTAATAGAAAAAATCTGTGTTACACTCACATGACTTTCTCTACTCTTGTACAAACTATTTTTACAAACGCCTATTCTCCATCTACTTTTTTTAATCGAGATAAACATTTGCAGACTCTATCTTATTGCTAAGTTTCTTGTAGATGTAGGGGAATATATATTTACAAGGGCAATATAGAAATACAGTAGCCTTTAAGCATACACATATCTCTTAATAGCTGATTGCTAGGTGCAGCACTATTCCCTTTGCCACAGATTAATACTCTTTGCATATCCAAGACAAAAAAAATGACTAACGAATTCCCATTTGAGAAAATAAATATTGAAAAATTTAAGGGAATAACAAGCAATATCTCGAAAATGGTTTACTCAGCAAAAAAATGTATATGACATAAATTGTGTATTTTAACGCGATCTACATATTTTGTGTAGTAACAGTTTGTCTATCTCTTATGGTTTACCAGTTATGCAAAAGTCGTTCACAATGAAGAATACTTTTGGGGACATTCCCAGAAAATTCAAGATATACGTATTATTTATCATGAAAATATCTTAAACATATGATATTTTAATCATAATCGTTAGAGCTATTTTTGAGAAAATTAATATTTTCGAAAACTCCCATGTAAAGGGTAATCTGGGGTGGGGGGATTTTCTTGAAAACCTTCGTGTCGTATCTCTGAAAGATACTGAACCTAAATACCAAGTTTGGTGTTTATCTAACTGTTCGTTTCTGAGTTATGCTGTTCACAGACAGACACACACACAGACACACAGAGACACACACGGACATGTTTCCAAAAATGCTTTTTTACTTTCTCTACTACGTACAGTAAGTAGGGGAAGTATTGTATTCCACCCAAAAATTCGATACCGAGATTTCACCGGAAATACATGTTTTGAGACACCCTGAATCCAAAAATAGCATTTTCGGAAACATGTCCGTGTATGTGTCTGTCTGTGAACAGACAGACACACACACAGAAACGAACAGTCGGATAAACACCAAACACCAAACTTGGTATTTAGGTTCAGTATCTTCCAGAGATGCGACACGAAGGTTTTGAAGAAAATCCCCCCACCCCAGATTACCCTTTACATGGAAGATTTTTCAAAAGTTTAATTTTCTCAAAAATGGCTCTAACGATTTTGATTAAATTATCATACGTTTAAGATATTTTCATGACAAATAAAATGTTTATCTTGAATTTTCTGGGAATGTCTCCAAAAGTAGTCTCCATTGTGAACGACTTTTGCATAACTGGTACACCATAAGAGATAGAGAAAATTTTACTACACAAAAAATGTAGATCGCTTTAAAATACACAATTTATGTCATATACATTTTTTTTGTTGAGTGAACCATTTTCGAGATATTGCTTGTTATTCCCTTAAATTTTTCAAAACTTATTTTCTCAAATGGGAATTCGTTATTCATTTTTTTGTCTTGGATATGCAAAGAGTTATAATCTGTGACAAAGGGAATGGTGCTGCACCTAGCAACCAGCTATTAAGAGTTATGTATGTGCTTAAAGGCTACTGTTTTTCTATATTGCCCTTGTAAATATATATTCCCCTACATCTACAAGAAAATTAGCAATAAGATAGTCTGCAAATGTTTATCTCGATTAACATGTAGTAGATGGAGAATAAGCGTTTGTAAAAATAGTTTGTACAATAGTAGAGAAAGTCATGTGAGTGTAACACATCAGATTTTTTGGATTCAGGGAGTCTCAAAACATGTATTTCCGGAGAAATCTCGGTATCGAATTTTTGGGTGGAATGCAATACTTCCCCTACTTACTATACGTAGTAGAGAAAGTAAAAAACCGAACGCTGTTAGTGGCATTTTCCCGCCATTTTCACAACGCTCTTCCTTTTACTTATTTATCCCGAGAGTCCCCAGAACTATAGTTATTAGAGTAGTTGTGACTACTCGGGCCTTCTGAACATATCAAATTCACTTTAGATACATAAAATCACTCTCATTAGGTTTATTTTTTGACCTGGTCCAACAATAGGAAATCTCAATTGGCCTCTGTTACACAATAGTATCCGTGGCAGTGGCGCCGGCGGTGGTGGTGGCGGTAGGCGACACAATTTTGAAAACTCTTACGTATATCAAGATAGCATTTTGCTTCTGCCTGAGGGTGGAACATTACCAAAATTAGTGTTATTAATCGTGTGTTGTTAGTATTCTTTGATTGAAGCGTTGACTCTAAACCTTACATTTTCAATTTACTGTGCGTTTTTAAAGTTCATTTTGTGATGTACCAGTTACAGGGTACATCGTAGACTGATCGGGCAGTTTTGGGAAATATTTTGGGATGACAAATATTTAAATTATAATTCAGATAGTTCAAGAATAATGTATTCTTTTGAGAAAACGCTTTCATACACAATTACTGATGAACTATCACAGCAGAAGGAAGAAAAAGTGTGAAATTAACAAAAACAATTGAGATCTGCCTGTATGTTGTAAATATCATCGTTCATTGTCTCAAAACTTAACTATTACTGAATTAGAAAACTTATTTTTCATTTCATCTTCCTGGGATACAGATAGATAACTTACATTATACATTGGAGATTATACTTTCAAATTTCGCTTAATATTTAAATACGTAAATATGTAATCTAGGATTAAAATGTATCGATTTTTGAGTCCAGAGGTAACCGAGCTGAAATTTTAAAGTCCTATGAGTTGTGCTCTAAGCAAAGAGTAGTTTAAGAATTGCATAGATTGTTGACAATTTTTACCAGTTTAAGCATACTTGATACTGAATTTTCGAGGTTTTGAAAATTTTTTTTTAAACTTTAATAAAACACTTCCAGCAATTTAAAATCAGGATCCAATTGCAGTTTCATTCTTCTGGTGATTTAAATTCCCAAAAGCGACGTTTAAATCAGTCGGCATAATATGTTCAAATCGGCATGAAATTATGAAACTTGATTTTTCTCTTAATTCTGTTTTCTCAGTTATTGCCAGCTTTATTAAATTTTTCAGACATGGTTTGGGATTTAGAGCTTTAACAATTTAATAAATGACTAATTTTTAAAAGTTAAAAAATTATATATTTGTTTATTTTTACCACTAAAAGTTTTAATGTTTGTCGCGGTAACTTCGTGTTATCTTATTGCTGAGCGCCTGTTATTGTTTTACTATTTTGAATTTTGGGTTCTTTGTCCTCCGGCTAGCTATTATTATTATTATTATTATTATTATTATTATTATTACAAGTCGAGCAAATCTCTTAAACAGGGTGTGTAAACGGAAAGGAGTTGTTTTTACACTTTTATTGCCGTCACACATTATTAATTTCACATATTTACTCTTGATACACGCTCGACTGAAACTGTTAGATTTTCGAATGTAACTATAATCACTTATTTGCCGCAAATTATTAATTCGAGTATTTCACATTTTTGTAACTAGCTTTACGACGCGAGAGATTCTGTTGAACTGTGCGACGTATAACCCGTGGATGACTCTGTTGAACGGTGCGACGTTTGCCTTGTGAATTATTCTGTAGAATTGTGTGACGTGTAACCCGCGAATGATTCTGTTGGACTGAGCGTTACCCGTTTCTGGCTTTAGCTTTTTATACTCCCTCACCCTGATATGCCTAAACATTATAACAGAGCTGCTATTGGTTAATAAAACGCGTCAACATTAGCATCTATTTTTATATCCAATCAAAATTACGAACACATATGCTCTAGGGAAGATATTCCCTCCATTTCTAAGAAAAGCGCGCTAATCTGACGTCATTTGCTTGTGTCTTCTAATTAATAAACAACTCACCCCATCGTTTCATTGTTACCCGCTCTTATTGTCAGTTTCAGTGAGGCCGTGTAAACTTATTTCCTAACAGGGCTTATAATTAACAAACATCTGAAATCATTGTCATACAATAATGTTAATTTACACTACAATCACTCTGGCATTTACAATGTTGTGATATAAAATACTGCCACATATGCCCCATTAGAATCATAATTATAAATATTTACAACTTTTTTTGGAAATTTTATAATTGGGTTTTTAGTCTCCTAAATCTTGTAACACACGGTATTTATCACTTGCACTTAACACTGCACACGCATTTAACATACGTCATACATTTTGCCTTTTTCTCGCCACTATTCACTGGCTCGGGTCTAATGGTTTATATACATACATCTGACATTACAATTTTTTATAGCAAATGCTGTACCCGGAACTATTTAGGTCACTGTTACAAAATGGTTATACTTTCTTAGATTATTGACATAAAATTTTATACAATCAAGATTTTTAACCTGGTTCATCTTGTAATTATTGAACACATCCTCTATACAACTATATTTACATCACTTAATTCTAGACATAATTTCACATTATCTGTGTGCTATATAAGTGTTTTGCTTTAACCATGTTTACCCCTTTTTGTATTGTTTTGTGCTTTATATTCACAATACTCTTGGAATTATATCTACGTACTTTTACTTTAATATGACATTAAGGTTTCATTATTACATGCTTCATTTCAAATGCTGTTACAGTTTACTAAGAAAATGTTCTTTTTCCCCTTTAAGCATTTACTTTTGTCCTGAATTTATTTCTCCTTTCTTATGACATATATACATAGTTAACCGTCTTACATTCCAATACTTTGCTCTGTAGTTCAGCTTTAACTATCCTGAATCTACTTTTCATTAGGTTGGTCCTTTTTTTTTTAGCGGTCATTGCTATTCCCTCTCCTGGATCAAATTGTCTATGGCTAAACATTTCTCTTAGCTGTATCGTAACCTTCCAAAACCTGTTCATAAATAGCCTCTTAAAGGATTCATATGAAATTTCACCCCATGATACCATTTGAAACCAATCTAAAGTTTTCTGAACAACACATCTTTTAACAACTACCATTTTCAATTCTTCCGGTATCTTTTTAATTTGGGAGTACTCTGACAAGTCTGCAATAAACTGTACTGGATTGGAGTTTTCATTCTGAATAGCTTGGTACTTGTTAATTTCAAAAGTTAGTTTTTGATTCAAATCTATAGATAAAACTTTAACTTCTTCGAACAACTTATTTCTTTGTGTTTCCGACTCCTTCTGAATTTCAGATATCTCACCTCTGAAATTAACTAGCACCTGAATTAAAACTGCATTCGTAGCCTCCTTCATCTCTCTTACCTCACTTGAAATGCTACTCATTCGACATCCTAACTCTGTACATTCTACATCATGTTCAATTTTATTATTAACCTCACTTTTTTGGTTAGATACTTCCCTGCTCATGTCTGACATTTTCTTTGAAACTTTTCCTATCTCACTTGCTATTATTTCATGATTTGCATTTCTCATTCTTATCATACTACTATCTAGCTCCATAAATTTCTTTTCCATATCTTCCCTAAATTGATCTGTAATACTCTTCTTTAACGCTTCACCAAAATTTCTCAGCATTTCCATCATCATACCAGTATCAAAATTAACATTTTCTGCTATTCTGTTCTCACTTTCTTCACTAATATATCCTCCCTCAAATCCTACATTGTTTGAGCTAATTTCTGTAACCTGCATTGAATTACAGCTAACTGTTACATTATCCCCTTCCATAATTGTTTCTTCAGTATTATTAGTGAACATTATTTTCTTAATCCTACCACTTCTCAACAAGATTTAATTTCTCACAATTTTTTTAGGATACACAAAAATTTACAATGTTCTAACCTTTATGATGATATCTGATGATGTTGCTTTGATGTCCAGCTTCCTGCCCCTCTCTCCTAGATGTATATGTCGCCTCTGCGTAGTACTACGATGGATCTGCGTCGTCTCGCTGTCTTGGTGTCCTGTAGTCGAATTCCCCTGTTGCCTTCTATTCTCGTAGTTACGATGTCCACTCATCCGCGTCGTCGGTCGTTCTAGTGGTTGTTTCTGGGATCAGCGTCTTGTAGTTAATTGCACTACTCCATTCACTCCACGTTCTGGTTATTATATCCCTTCCTGGTTATTTCGCCCCACGTTCTGGGAGCCAATTTGTCGCGGTATCGTTCGTGTTATCTTATTGCTGAGCGCCTGTTATTGTTTTACTATTTTGATTTTTGAGTTCTTTGTCCTCCGGCAAGCTATTATCATTATTAAAGTCGAGCAAATCTCTCAAACAGGGTGTGTAAACGGAAAGGAGTTGTTACTAAAATATAACACTGATAAAAGGATTTGTTTTTACACTTTTATTGCCATCACACATTATTAATTTCACATATTTACTCTGGATACACGCCCGACTGAAACTGTTAGATTTTCGAATGTAACTATAATCACTTATTTGCCGCAAATTATTAATTCGAGTATTTCACATTTTTGTAACTAGCTTTACGACGCGAGAGATTCTGTTGAACTGTGCGACGTATAACCCGTGGATGATTCTGTTGAACTGTGCGACGTTTGCCTTGTGAATTATTCTGTAGAATTGTGTGACGTGTAACCCGCGAATGATTCTGTTGGACTGAGCGTTACCCGTTTCTGGCTTTAGCTTTTTATACTCCCTCACCCTGATATGCCTAAACATTATAACAGAGCTGCTATTGATTAATAAAACGCGTCAACATTAGCATCTATTTTTATATCCAATCAAAATTACGAACACATATGCTCTAGGCAAGATATTCCCTCCATTTCTAAGAAAAGCGCGCTAATCTGACGTCATTTGCTTGTGTCTTCTAATTAATAAACAACTCACCCCATCGTTTCATTGTTACCCGCTCTTATTGTCAGTTTCAGTGAGGCCGTGTAAACCTATTTCCTAACAATGCTTATAATTAACAAACATCTGAAATCATTGTCATACAATAATGTTAATTTACACTACAATCACTCTGGCATTTACAATGTTGTGATATAAAATACTGCCACATGTTGCACAGAATTTAATCTTTGATTGTAAATAACTATATCGAAAAATTTTATGCAAAATTTAAACTTTTAAAATGTGACATTTTCATCTGGCGACTCAATATTTTGTTTTTGAAAAGTATTTTCTTTAAAATTTAAATTAATAAGATCACAAAAATAATTTTTAGGCTATAAATTCTGTTGAATAAATCTGTGATAAAATGTCGAATAAATTGTTTGGAACTTGTAGAAATTAGAAATTCAAGTATCGAGTACCTTTAAATGTTATTTAAATAGATTGTGCTACTTAAATAATCGATATACTGAACAATAATATACCTACCGAAAATATGGTAAATTGAGAACAAAAGTCATCATTGTTTTATTACAGCTCTACAGCATTCCTGCACTCAGCTCACCACATTTTCATCCACGTTCACTGTTGAGTATGTTGATTGACACTATCTATTATGATTATGAATTACACTATGATTTTGTCTACCTCCGGAGGCACACAGTGTCTTTTTTAATATATACGATCGCGGTTTTCGACCCTGGCTGAGTGACAATCCTTCTTATAGAATTGAGGAATATATTACAAGAATCTAAAGTATAAGTTTTTAAACAATACGTAGTTATGCTTAGTTTTATCTAGTTTTAATTTTTACTGTGTATTCATACGTAACTATTCTTGTATCTATAGACTATCTGTATAGCATCATTATTGATGTTCATGACAGTGCTTTTGAACCCAGAATAATGATCCATTTCATACTAAGAAGTTGAATGAACAACGAAAAGCAGGCTTATAGAAAATTAATTTTATTAGGTAAGCAGAAATGTGCATATTCAATCAAAATTTCTAAGATTCTCTGTAACCTGGCAAGTTGAATCGGATTTGAAAAATTCAGCGCATAACCGGAACTGAACCACAGATTTGCTGCTTTTCGTATCACTGAGCTACTAGCGAATGCTCGAAGAACATTAGGCTTTAATGTATTTCCGTAAATAACTACTTCAAAGTGACCTTTTAGTACCGGTACGTATTAAAGAGAGATAGAGAGAGAGAGAGAGAGAGAGAGAGAGAGAGAGAGAGAGAGAGAGAAAACGGACACACATTCCTACGAACTTTAAGACTGCAAATCTGCAGCTGCTGTGAGAATTTTTTAATATCATCAACTTTTTTTGGTCCTGTTTTCTCTCATTTTCCGTTGCACTGCTTTTACTATTCCAACTACTTACGTTTAGTAAGTAGAGGAAGTGTTGATTCCAACAAAAATTTCGATATCAATATTTCACCATAAATACACATTTTGAGACTCCCTGAATCTAAAAACAGCATTCAAAAAATATCTCCTGTTTATGTCTACTTGTCTATCTATGAATAGTATAACTCAAAAGCGAAGTCATTTAAATATCAAACTTGACATTTAAGTTCAGTGATATTTCGAGGGTGAGACATTCCAAGGAGTGAAATGAAGATTTTCAGGAAAATCTTCCATTCCAAACTACCTTTAATGTGGAAACATTTCCTTATTTTTGATTTTTGCAAAAATTCTCTGACGATTTTGATTAAGATACCATTTGTTTAAGATGTTTGCATGAAAAATAAACTGCATGTCTTGAATTTTTTACTGTGAATAGCGTATACAGTCCTCTTCTTCTGAATTACTTTTGTATAGTAACTGATAAACTTGATAGAAAAAACGTACTACACAAAAAGTGTAGATATCGTTAAAGCACACGCTTTATATCAAATAAATTTTCTTTTGTGGCTTTAATAATTTCCGTGATATTTTTTGTTATTGGTTTGAATTTTCAAATACTTGTGCTTTCTTTTCAAATGGTAATTCGCTATTCGTTTCTTCTTGTGGTCATGCAAAGAGCATCGAATTTCAAAGCCAACCCATAATAGAGATATTAATGGGAAGGTAGCACATATTTTTCCAAGTGGTAATCGTTATTCGTTTGTTTTCGTGATCATGCATGGAGCATGGAATTTAAAAGCGATCCGCTTTTTACAAATCTGATTATCGCTTTAGTCTACAGTATTATACTTATACCTTAAAACGAAATAATGTGTAGTGGAAGTTTATCTATACTAATAAGAAACATCTTATGTGTTACATTAAATGTATTTCTCTACCCACTCTACTACAAACTATTCCTACAAAAGCTTACTCTTCTATCGAAATAAACATGGCTATGCGATGGCTTGACATTCTGTTATCTTTCCATGAGCACGAAAAAAACTGAATAGCGATTTCGCAGTTTAAAAAATATGACGTATTTGAAACTTCAAACCGATGTTAAAGAATATCTCGAAAAGTTTAATGCCACCAAACAATTATGTGACATAAATTGTGTGCTTTAACCAGCTCTACATTTTTTGCGCAGTAAGATCTTGTCCATCTTTTACGGTTTACCAGTTATACAGCATTCATTCAGAATGAAGAGAACTTCACAGTTTATTCGCACAAAATTCAAGATATACATATTATTTGTCATGTAAATATCTTAAACATATGATATTTTAATCAAAATAGAACTATTTTTGGAAAATAAGATATAAGACATTTTTTCCATTTAAAGGATAGTTGTGGATGGGGTTAATCTTGAAAATCAAGGAAGACAATACCAAGCTTGATATAGTGACCATAGATACACACATACACCCACACGCACGCACGCACACACACACGTGCGGAACTTTTTCTAAAAATGCTTCCGTTTTTGGATTCAGTGAGCCTCAAAGCATATATTTCCGTTGAAATATCGCTAACAAAACTTTAGATGGAATGTAATACTTACTCTACTTACTATAGTTAATTAGTAGGGCAAATAAAAATAGTTAGATGAATAAAATTTTGTATAGTTAGTTTGTAGATGAGTGAGAAGAGAACGCCAACTGAATGCAATACATCATATGTTTTACGTCTCGTGTTTCTCTTTAGCCGTCTAGTGCTTGAGATTTTCTTCTCTTAATATGCTTTGTTCCTTTCTGTTGACATGGTTTGTCTGTCGTTGGTAGGTTTGTGCTCCAACATGTTTTTCTTTCACAAGCAGAACATAATATTTTGTTCCTTTGTTAGGGTAGAGAAGCGCTGCTACAGCCCGAAAGTTCACGATTAGAAACGCACCATAACGTTCACTTGGTTGATTTTTAATAGAGGTGGGAGATAGGAAGAGAATCCATCCAAGTGTAACGTTGCAAGAAGAAAACTTATGTCAGCGAGAGAAGTTGTTGGTGGTCCTCAGGGACAGCGTCCACTCTCCTGCTGTCTACTTCAAGACGATTTTTCTACGACCACTCTAGAAAAGAGAGAAGGAGAGCAACTTTTAATTTTTGGGGAACATTTCTGGATGTACCAAACTCGAGGAAAGAAGCTGGTTTGAAGAGAGAAGTAGTAGAGAAGGGATTTGACTTTTATACTCGTCCAACTCTCGCACCGGAACGGGCTCCTTCTTGTGTTTTCCATTTCAGTTCGCAAGTAGGACTTCTTCTCCTTGGGGAAGGTGAAATATGCCTGTCTGTTATCCTTTTGCTTTCATATTGTTTTGTGGTCAAAAACATTGAATGAGCACACAGACCAGCTTTGATGAAAGCGTCATCTGTACTTTCACAGAATCATCGCGCTCATGGTTTACTGAATGTTATAATGTAATGCATTATAAGACCAATATAAATAGATCACAGATGTAAGGTTGTACATTCTCAGTTGTAAATTGTATGGATAGATTTAGTATTAAGACTACAGATACTGTAATGACATATAAAGATTCAATGTACTTAAATGTAACACTACATTTGTGAAAGTATTGTACAACTATTATAGTTAAGAAATCTCTTAGTGGCAGTGTTATTAATAAGGAATCTCATTGTTTTACAGATAGAGTTAAGCCATTTACTGGTGTTGGTATATTTTGTACATGCTAAAATACCAAATTTTATTTTTACATGTCCAAAATCGTGTAATGTTTAAGCATAGAAAAATCAATCAATATTTCAATATGAAGTAGTTGACCATTAATTTTCATTGCCTAAGATTTAGTGTTTTCAGCTAATGGTTTTTCAGCAATCATTGACATTTCAGGAACCTCTTGCAACATCGAAATTAAACCAAATTTCTGGCTGCTGAAAACTAGTATAGGGAAAATTAAGTAAAGTACATATGCTTTATGTATAATTTTCCATTGATCATAATTATTTGGAAATTCCAAAAAATAACTTTAGATTTTGTTTTTTCATTGGTAGTTTTGATGAATCTGTCTTTAAATGCGTTACATCCTACTACAAATAACATTTGAATAACATTTTATTTTAATGAAATCTATATTTTGGCTGCAATATGTATACGTGTCCTAGTAAGATAAATTCCAACAACAATAGTGGCATTCTTAAACCTATATAGATATGCATTTTATTTGTCAAGCCACTTACTTGAATCCATGTGTTGACCACTGTTGCTGAGTCATATTCGAGGGAACAGAGAATAGGAGTGTTTCGTTTTCCATATATAAAAATTCGATGTGCTACATTCACATAACTTTCTGTACCTCTGTGGTTTATTATTGGGTATACAAATTATGTTTACGAAAGTTTATTTTTCTATCTACTTAATTTTAATCGAGATACACCTTTGCAGAAATAGCTCCATTACACATTTCGTTAGAATACAAAGGGAACAGCGATAGTCAAACGTTTAAAAACTGATCGCTATATGCTAGCCCTAAAACTCCACACGGTTTCCATGCAATCCGAGAAACAACTGAAAATCGACGGGACTTAAAAATAATAAAGTATTGAATAAATCGAACCATTAATAACGGTTATCTCTCAAATGGCTGATGCCACAAAAACGTTATTTGATACAAATTGTGTCTTTTAAACAGATCTACATTTTTGTGTAGTATGTATTCGTCTATCGCTTAACGTTTACCAGTTATACAAGATTAGCAAAATTCTTTCCGAATAAAGAGGACTTCATATATATTTCCAGAAAATTCAAGATATGTATTTTATTTCCTATGCAAATATCTTAATATATGTTATGTGAATAAAAATCATTAGAGCCATCTTTAGAAGATCAAAAATTTCGAAAGATATTCCATGTTAACACTATTTAGGGTGGGGGATGTTTTGAAATTCTTTGTGTTACATCTTTGGAAGGTACTGAACCTAAATGCTGTTCACAGACACACACACACACATAGGAACTTTTTTTCCAAAAATGCTGTTTTTGGAATCAAGGGCCTCAAAACATGTATTTCCGGCGAAAACTCGGTATCAATTTTTTGGGTGGAATGAAATACCTTACCTACTATGTGTGTGGTAGAGAAAGTAAAACGTGGATGTGACGAAAATGGCCACAATCCTTCCATCCTCGGAATTTAACTTAGATTCAATTTTTGTAACTGTTTCATTCGTATAATCCGCTTTAAATTCTATGTTCATATAGATCATAGACTTGAGAAACAACTGATAATAGTGTTTTTAAACGCTGAACTGTAGATTTCTTAGGTTTGATTACATTTTTGCAAACTCACATTCACTCCCACGCTCATTCTTCCACACTCTGAGGAGGATAGGAAATTATTAAGAATAATTCTTTGCTCCTGCCGGGAATCGAACCGCGAACCTCTGGGTCGAGAAGGATTCGAAATTTTATTTTGTATTCATATGACATGATTTCTTTACTGGTATCCCAAGAATTTCCGTCTTTCTTTCTTTCTTTCTTTCTTTGTTTCTTGCTTTCTTTTTTTCTTTCGTTCTTTCTTTCTTTTTTTCTTCTTTCTTTCTTTCTTTCCTTCGTTCTTTCCTTCCTTCCTTCCTTCTTTCTTTCTTTCTTTCCTATATTAGCTGTAGACCTCAAAGTACTATTTTTGGTAAATCGAACTTTAAGTGGAGTTTTAGTTAAGGATAGATAAAGTTAAAAAAGGAGGGATAAAAATGAAAAAATAAAGAAAAGAAAACCTTATCCACTCCTTCCTGATTTCAGCAACTATTCATGAAGCGACTCTCCTCTTCACATTCCTCATTCCGTTGATTTGTGAGTAAGAAAATAGTTTTAATAATGAGAGATAACTCATTTAAGAGAAGCAGTATCTCTATGTTCAGTAGATCGCAATACCGCCACTGTTACCGTGCTTTAGCATAATATTGCAGTGCATATTTGGCGAAAATAACTATTTTCTGAGGCACAACAATGTACAATCTACATAACAACATGGGATGGCACGTAAAACATTCGGGAATCAGTCCGTGTGCCGACCAGAAGGGTAGCCGCGGCGATAGCCTAAACACAATCACGACTGAACCTCATGCCGGCTATACTGTTTTCTCTTTGATAACACTAGTCTGCATTTTCAAACTTTTTGTCAAATGATTTCTTAAAAGTAGGTGTTTTAAATCAAGTTTTTATGCTGATTCCAGAAATAACTTCGGTTTTTTTCTATCACGTCAGGTTTTTACACAAAATAAGAAGTAATGTTTTGACAGTTTTACTAATGAGCGCAGAAAAGCATTCAAATATCATTTCACACAAAACAAGTTTTTATTTAAGAAACATTTTAAGAATACTCTCAAGAACTCCCCTAATTTATTTC
The DNA here is from genome assembly GCA_030765065.1 of Deroplatys truncata. NCBI lineage: Eukaryota > Metazoa > Arthropoda > Insecta > Mantodea > Mantidae > Deroplatys > Deroplatys truncata. The sequence goes on along the minus strand of CM060981.1, from coordinate 261,174,138 downwards.
ATGACTACATTATAACAAAACAAGAAGCCAAAGTGTTTCATTTAATTTTTTTCAAACTTTCTCTTCTTTGACTTCCTTGCAGATCCTTGAAGATGACTGTCCCTCCTCAACATCCAACAGTAGTCGGCCATCATAGTTTCATTCCATCTCCTCTGGTACCTCCTCTCCATTTCCTTAATATCTCGGTGAAAACGTTCACCCAGCTCTTCACTATAATGTCTCAGATTTTATGGAAAGTAGTCGATATGTGAATGCAGAAAATTTACCTTTACACTCATGTTACAATCCATCTTCTTGAAATTTTCCAACATTGTTTCGATAATTACCTTGTAATTAGGATCTTTGTTATTGCCTAAGTAGTTTTCAGTAACTGATCGGAAGGCGGTCTATGCTTCTATTTCTCTCTCATTCATTTTCTTCTCAAAATCTTCATCCTCAATTTCTTTATTTGAGGACCAACAAAATTTCCAGCCTTTAATTTGTCTTGTGTAATGCAGGGAAATTTCTTGGAAAGATAGTTGAAGAAGGGTCCATCCTGTGGTGGAGCCCTTACAAATTGCTTCATCAAGCCCAACTTTATGTGTAGTGGCAGGAGCAATATATTTATATCTCTATATTTTTGAAGTGAAATTGTGAAAAAACTGTACGTGATAGAAAAAAACTAAAAGCAGTTCTGAAATAAGCATAACAAAGTGAATCAGAATCATGTATTAGTTTTCAATCATCCGATATCATGCAGACTAGTGTAATTTTTGTTATGACAAAGTTCTTTTGTTATGACAATGTTATATTACATAAATGTTGTGTATAAACTAATAACTTTGCTGTTATTTTCCTGAGGTATCGTTTGACCAGACTCAAGGTATGAAGTTCTTTGGTGCTCCTCACCATATGAAGAAACAGTGTGAGATTTCCTTAGTGCTAAAACTCCAAGAATGTGCAGTATCAAGACAATCTGTAGCAAGGTTTCAAATTTCAACTGTGAAATAAACTAGAGAATGTAACGGTATGAAAATAATAAGCAGTAAAAGGTGTAATTAGTATCACTGTTGTATTTGCACTAAAACCTGAAGAATACATTAAAATATTCAGTAAAACGTGTAAAACACACACTTAAAGCTTAAGAGCTACAAATCTGGCACGGAAATGAGATCCCCTGACAAGCAGAACTTTAATAATGCATTAACATATTACTAGGTTTAAAGAAAGATTATCCGAAACTAAATGGAACTACTAGAGACTATAATTTACTCATTGTTTTCACGATACGATTTGTTTCATCTCTATGTAGTTGGTAATTTCATACTAGCGAGTTAAAACTATCCTTCAACATCATACGTTGTGAAGGGAGTGTGTTTAGAATTTGAAAAATTGCTACCGTATCACATTCACTTCGCTGAAGCAACAAACTAAATTTTCCTCAGCTTTTTCTGTTCAATATTTTTAATTAGGACATTCACCAATGCAAAACCTAACACGTTATCGCCTGCTGCATTAAATGACCAGTGTGTGCCTCTTGGCAACTGCTCCTCAACGATAGTGCATGATATGAATTCATATTATCTGTTTTATCAAGTCAGGGAACAGGAAGGATACTGCTCACTGTAGTAACGTTAAACTGTACACGAAATAAGCACTGAAGTGCAAAGTACGCACAAACACACACGAAAACCCGTGAGATAATAGTTTTAATATGTCCTGAATAATATAATTACTAAAACTGTTTAAGGTAAGCTATTTATAATGTATATATGCAGATTTCTCAATATGATCATTAACATTTTCGGCGTTTGAGAAAATGAACACCAGGCTTTTCTTATGTTTCATATATATGTCACCTTTAACATATAAGGTCATATCTATGCCCATTCCTTTCGCGGTCATAAAAATAGCATTCATTTCTCCCATATCTTTAAGGGCTCGTAATTATACCAGGTGACCCAACCGCGCCGTATTTGATGTGTGCAGATAACACTTCGTGCGTTAAAAGAGTTGCGGAACTCAACGGGGCAATTCCAAGTAAACATAGGTCAATGGGAATCTGGCGCATTAGCGCCCTAAAAACCCAGAACCACTACCACTACTACTAATACTACATCAGCGACTTCCAGAAACATTCATATGGATACACGAAGACGGTTGGAATATCGTATAAATCAACAGGGATAAAATTTCGAACACTATTCAATGAGCGAAATCAGCATAACAGTACTGTTAGGTCATGATGATGATAATGATAATAATAATAATAATAATAACAACATTTATAATAGCAAGCGAAAACATGGTAGTGATACTCCATGCTATGTTTGTTGCTTATAGTCTGTAATGCTAGACAAGAATAGCGTAAACACGATTACAATATAACTGGATAGGCCAAATAAAGACATTTTAATCATTTGTCAGTCTAAAAAGTGAGTTTATTCCCTGAAAATAACTCCTGTGTTGCTGAGGTGGGAAATATTCTAAAACCTTTTCAGTTTATTTTGTTTATCATCATGGACAGTGTACTATATTGCAAAGGCGCATTTTTGTCTATCATCACGGACTCTACACTCTATTACAAGCCTGGGAGGTGCCTCTCAATGAGCGCGATTCGCACATCGTCTTTGCTGATAAGCAATAGGAGTAGTACAAGGCCAGGCTGGCTTTGGGTTCGATTCCTGGCTAGGGGGTGGGAATTTTTCTCTCGCCAAGATTATTCCCTATCCTGCCCGGAGTCTGAAAGTATGAGTGAGAATGCGAATGTGTGATGTGATCAAAGGTTTACTAAAAACCCAAAGACAAGCGAATACAAGTTAACACCTTTGCCTATAGGCAATAATGTGTTCCAAAGGAAAGGCCGCCGATAAGGCCATTGTAGTTAAAGACGGGGTATAAATGGAACTTAAAGAAAACGCAGCTCGCTCACGCTAATTCGCCAGTCCCCCATTGACCTGTGTTTACTTTGAATTGCTCCGTTGAGTTCTGTAACTCTTTTAATGCACAAAGGGATATCTACAACTTAAATACGGCGCGGTTGGGCCACCTGGCCTAGGACTCATTCCTCCCGGCCACTTCTAGATTTCTGGGAATCCTTCTGTCGAGCGAAGCAGGAAGTAGTTTCAACTCATTAATGCTGTAGGTATTATTAGCAGAGCCGTGTTTTATAGTAATAATCTATATAAAATCTGACGTTTCATTTTTACATTTTCGCGTTTGCGTGTTTATAATATAATAAATTTTCGGGTAACTTTATGCATAAAAGAAAAACAAAATATATGCGTTTTAATATAATAACTAACAGTGAAACATTCTTGAATCCAAAAAATGAGCCATGGTACACTCAAACGGCTCTCTCTACCCTTATTCTTTCTAGAATATTTTGCGTATTATAGTATTCATATAAAACATTTTGTCTGAAAATTATTTTAAGTTTGGTGGAAATAATTGCTCCTACATGCTTACGTATAAGGCAGTCAGGTATGAGAACTATTTTTTTTCGCCATGAGATCAAGGAGGTTAAAACCAAAGAAAAAAATAGCAAATTTTCAGACCATTTATGTCATTGACTTAAATGTAAATAGGCATGTATCATAAAATACTTCGAAAACAGTTGAGTCTAGTAAAAACTTATTTTGGGAAAGTTGTGCATTTTAATGAGCTCTATGTTTTTTCTTAAATAGGGTTTCCCAGTTAAATACATTTTTCTAATATTCAGCAAAAGTAAAGAGGGATTCACAGGCTACTCCCAGGAAATTCAAGATATGCATTTTATTTGTCGTATTGACGTTACAGACATATTGTATTCCAATAAACATCGTTAGAGAATGTTTTGAAAAGAAATAAAAAATATCGAACATTTTTCCAAATCAAGTATAATTAAAGGTAGGGCAAATTCCATGAAAGTATTCCTGTCTACCCTTGAAAAATACATAGTTTATAGAAGTTTGATATCCATCCGAATTTTTGTTTTTGAATTTCACAGACTGACACATAGACATGCGCGAGCCTTTTCTGGAAATGAAATCTACTTGGATTAAGGGCATCTCAAAATATGTATTTCTGATGAAAACTCGTTAAATAACTTTTTGGTGGGATACAATGCTTCCTGAAATATATCTAACATCACTGACTGTGGATAAAGTTAAAGCTAACTTGTGCTATAAACTTCAGTACAATAATCTCAAATAATGTGAATAGGCCAAGTTGAATTATTAATAACACCAGTTTATTTTATGTGAAGTATAACTGAGAGATGTAATTAATTTTTTAAAGGATATTATATCATGAAGATAGTAGGAATCATTTAACAGCATTATTTATTCCTGGAATTTGTTGCATGTCACCAAATTGTATCATAACTCCTGCACACTTTGGAGTAGACTGGTTAACTTGAGACCATCCTTTAGGGAAAATATTGCTCTACAAATTGGACACTACTGTTAAATACTCAATGTGGTTTCTGTTTTTTAAAATGTACTAGTTTGTTTTCTCAATTTTTGCTGTGAACAGCTTTTTCTCTGAATGACATTTGCATAAATAACCCGTATTCTCAGAAACTATAAAAGGGAGCTAAATTAAATTTTAGGACAATAAAAGTACCCTATAAGTGCTGTCGTTGATCTACTTTGGCATTAATAATGTGTTTGATTATTTAAAAAAATAATTGCTGATAAATTTTGATGAAAAGATGATATAATTAAAACATAACCTATCCTCCTTAATAGAAAAGCTTATAGAATAAAAACAGATTATTATACTTAGCAGGCATTCAACCACATCTTGTAAAATTTCACTCTGAAGTGAAATGGTTTTTATGATAATAATGGGTTATGAATTTAGCATTGGCAGTATAGGTCTTTTAATCTCGTCTTAAATTGAGGCGTAATCGTTTATTGCTATGGAGGCTAGGGCATAATCCAAATCAGAGACAAATTCACCGCTTCAGGTCGGCGCCAAACAAAACTCTACTGGGATAGTAAACTTCATGCTAACCAGTCGACCGCAAAGACAGCCAAATTGAAATGCTGTAACAGCGCTACATTTTAAAGATTAATGTAAGCGTAGAGTACTAAAACAGGAAACCATCAAAGGTTATATAGTTAATTATGACTTTAAATCCTTTATTTTTTGAGACAGCAAAATCTTTAGAAAATTTACAGAGAATCCGGTTTGTAAATTAACTTATCTTCCACAAAGGATGAGATGAAGTAAAAGAGTTTACGCAACTATCTCATTATAGAATTTCGAACTGAAACTAAATGAGTTTCTGAAGTCAACATAAAGGAAATGGACCTAGAAAATGGAAAGAAAAGAAATTCCAACAACAGTATGGCAGTTACATGCAACAAGCAACGAGAGTGTTCATAATCTTAAATAGGGCGGGAGTTATCCACTTACAGCTTCTGTTATGAATACGTATGTACATACTAGTAATGAAACGATACCACTAGTTCTCGATACTCGATAGCGATACGGTTTTTGAGCACTGATACTCAGTACTCAATATTTAGTTTATAAAAACTGTGTGCGATAGCTTGTTCACAGAATTATGTTCTTATTAGTAGTTTTGAGTGCATAAACGCATGCAACCAATTTTGTATTGCATGCTAATTGCGATATTGTTCCTGTTTGATATTCTTCAATCGGTACCAATTCTTTTTCCTTACAATGTTACACGTTATATATCCCCTATTGTTAATCAAGGCTAATTATAGTAAGAGGTTCTGTAAACTTCACTCGGTGTATGAATGTAACATGCTTCAGTTAACTTTTAATTTCTCTACTACCTATAGTAAGTAGGGGAAGTATTGTATTCCATCCAAAAATTCGATACGGAGATTTCACCGGAAATACATGTTTTGAGACCCCCTTAATAAAAAAACATTTTTGGAAACATGTCCGTGTGTGTGTCTGTGTGTGTGTCTGTGAACAGCATAACTCAGAAACGAACAGTCGGATAAACACCAAACTTGCTATTTAGGTTCAGTATCTTCCAGAGATGCGACACGAAGGTTTTCAAGAAAATCCCCCACCCCAGATTACCCTTTACATGGAACATTTTTCGAAAATTTTAATTTTCTCAAAAATGGCTCTAACGATTTTGATTAAAATATCAGATGTTTAAGATATTTTCATGAAAAATGAAAAGTATATCTCTAATTTTCTGGGAATGTCTCCAAAAGTATTCTTATTGTGAACGACTTTTGCATAACTGGTAAACCATAAGAGATAGACAAAATTTTACTACACAAAAAATGTAGATTGCGTTAAAATACACAATTTATGTCATATATTTTTTTTTGCGTGAACCATTTTCGATATATTGCTTGTTATTCCCTTAAATTTTCCAATAGTTATACTTTTTCTCAAATTCTTTATTCATTTTTTTTGTCCTGGTAATGCAAGGAGAATGGAATACTCCACATAGCAACCAGCTCTTAAAATATTTGACTATCGCTTAAAGCCTACCAATTCCCCTTGCATCTACAAGAAAATTACAATAAGATTAACATCTCGATATCTCGATTAACATGAAGCATATGGAGAATAAGCGTTTGTAAAAATAGTTTGTACAAGAGTAGAGAAAGTCATGTGAGTGTAACACATATTTTTTTTATTGTGTGACTTACCACTGCGCGAAAATGCCTTTTCTGCATATTTTACACTGTTCACACTGTTACACACTGCTTTGTTATTATTAGCACTGTCCACTTCAAAATAGTTCCACACTTCACTAAAGGTTTTCCTCTATCACCAATGTAATTGGTAAAACAAAATATTTATGGAAATTAGCCGTACGGTATACCTGTAAGCTATGCTCGTGACTCGAGTTTAATTTGCATAAACACAAAGAACAAATATTTCCATGCGCTATTTTATCCCACGTCTTAACTTTTGATTTGTTTCTGCTGGATTCACATCTTTTGGTCACTGGAGCAGGTAAATGTAATCCCAAACCAGGCTATTGTTAAAACGTGATTTAGTGCATCAGCTAAATCAGCTTCATTCACAACTCAGTTAACGCTGCATGTTACATGAGTACTAGTCGGCCACGATATGAGTACCCTTGAAGGAGGGCGCTAGTGTTTTTGTTGACAATTCTAACGTTATCAAGGTTAGATATTAGAGGGGAGTGAGGGGCAAGGCGATAAGGGAATGTACTAAATTTTGCAGGCCTCAGCCTTGCTAGTAATTCCAACTCAGAACTGCGGATGTTTTCTTTACCTGACTATCCTTCCGATGCCCCACCCACTTGTTCCGTAACCATTTAGTACCTCTTCCCACCGCACGCATTCGTATTGTGGCCGGCTACCTATACCTGTACTCTTTCTCCCATTGTTCTGCATGTTTTAATTCAGACACAAGAGTCTATGGAATGTTGTATTTATTCAATCACGGAATTGCAGTCAAGGTCTATTCAGAACTGTAGTCCAGCAACTCTGAAGACACGTGCGAGGCAACAATGTGAAGCCTTGACTCCTTTCATTCCTTAACTAGCTTAAGTTAAACGTAACAACTTTCAATAATGCAAAGCTTAAAATTTAAAAGTATTAGGCATACTTCGATATCACCGATTATCGAGAGTATTGAGGTATCGACGGTATCAGGTCTCATCCATAGTACCTACCTATAACATTTTCCCAATGGATTTCGGTGAATTTGTTCAACATTGAGTAAATATTCATCATTCTGTACAGTTAAATGCATTAGCTAAGAATATGATTATTTCACAAAATAAATTAAAAATTGCGAAAACAATGACTTCTATATATACCACTTTGTTAAAACTGTGTGTGTGTGTTTTATGGTATTTAATCTCATTAATTTATGCTGTTTAATCTCATAAAATAAATGTTAACTTCCCCATTCTGCATTATTGATAACAGTTGTTTCAAAATATGAACTTTAATAATATAAAATTAGGGGTAAAAGACACTTTTTAAATGCTTACAAAAAATCAGAGCTCTGTGTATTATAATAGATTTGAATAAAATGGTGCTTAGAAAATACAATTTTCTCTTACTTTAAAAATTTTTAGGAGAAAATACTTTTTGCGCGCCTACTGATGGTAATAACGTAAAACAATGTTGATTATAGCACGCACCATTTGTAATAAAAGGGTTTACAGAAACTGTCGCAGTTCTCACGGCTTGTGTTATCTTATTTGCTGGGCGCCTATTGTTTAATTATTTTTAAATTTGGGTTCTTTGTCCTCCGGCTAGCTATTATAACTCAGTCGAGCAAGTATCTCTAAGCAGGGTGTGTAAACGGAAAGGAGTTGATGCTAAAAGATAACACTGATATAAAAAATTGTTTCTACACTTTTATTGCCCTCACACTTAATTAATAATTCACATATTTAATATTTATACACGCCTGACTGAAACTGTGATATTTACGAATGTAACTACAGTCGTTTTAGTTGACGCGCACCAATTACTTCGCGTACTTTTGTAACTAACTCTGCGACGTGTACCTCGCGAGAGATTCTTCAGGACTGCGTGACGTGCGCCTCGTGAAAGACTCTTCAAGACTGCGCGACACTTGCTTATGGCTCGAGAATATATACTCCTTCACCTCGAATTGCCTAAACATTATAATATAGCTCCTATTGGTTACCAAATCGCGCCCACTTTAGCGTCTGTTTTGTCAGCCAATCACTACTACCAACATATATACTCTAGGGAAGATATTCGCTCCATTTCTAAAAAGGGCACGCTACCCTGACGCCATTTGTTTATCTTTTTTTAGTGATAAAGAACTCAACCTCTCGGTTTATTGTTACCCACTTCTATTGTCACTTTCAGTTAGGCCGTGTAAAGTTATTTCTTAACAATACTTATGGCTAAAAAACCTCTAAAATCCTGTACATCCAATAATATTAATTTACACTGCAATCACTCTGGCATTCACAGCATTGCCTCAAAGCTCATTGTTAACTTTTTGGTGTCTGCCTGACCATACCAAAAGTTTTACTGAAATAGTTGTATCCTTTCCGATCCCCTTAAGTTTTTCATGTCAACATAGCTAAGAAATTCTGATTTAGACTACTTCTGTGTTCTGTAGTTAGCATACCAGCCTCTGAATAAAAATATCTGGGTTCGATCCTCCAGCTGCAAGGTAGGCATTTTTCGTTAGGGTTTCCCCCTAGAGTATAGATGTGTGCATGCGTGCGTATATGGCCTAATAGTTTAAAGAAAACCAGAACTAATAGAAAATCTAGCAAGCAACACAAATACAAAAGAACATCATTTTCGATGAACATATTTTGTTCAAGCCAAATCAGACGATATGATCTTTGATGTTAAAGGCAGCAAAGACAGCAAAGGAAACATTCTAATTTGTAAGGGTGATCTTCAGCTTTTTTCCGACACTGCCCCAGTGACATCCTGAACCTTGCAGCGTCCCTATACATGTACAATAAAGAAGCGGGGAGGCAATGTTTAACCGTCTGCTCCTTGGCTAGGTACAAAGCGGTAACGCAAAAGTGGCTGCGGTCATGTGCAACATTGTGGCGTAAAGTGCAGATCTTCAATGTTTAAAACGAGACTAATTCCTTGTGATACAACTGCAAGCAGACCTCCGTAGGAGTCTCTATATATCAGGTCCGAATTAGCACCCTAGAACATTTTATTTTGTGTTTTGGTCATGTAATACTTAAAACAATTTCATTCACACGACTTTCTCTACTCACTATCATTTACTTTATATGTATTTTACAAGCTACTCATACTAAAGCTTATTTTGCTGTCTACTATATGTTAATCGTGATAAATCGTTGCAGAAATTGTTTCAATACACAGTTTGCTGTGGGTACAAGGGAGAGAGAAAGCAAACTAATCGACCAGGTCTTCAGAGGTTACTACCAGAAAATTCAAGATAACATTTTATTTTTCATGTAAAGATTTTGAAGATATGATGTTTAAATCACAACCAATAGGGTAATTGTCTCGAAAATCAAATATTTTGAAAAATTTTCATGTAAGGAGTAGTTTGGAGTGGAGGATTTTCATAAAATTCTTCTTATCGATCTTTGGGAGATAGTGAACTTAAATACCAAGTTTGGTATTTACCCGAGTTTTCGTTTCTGATCTCTGTTATTTACAGGTATAGACACACACGGACTCATTTTTAAAAATGATTTTTTGATTCAGGGGCCTCAAAATATTAATTTATGGGGAAATTTAATACAGAATTTTTGAATGGAAAGCAATACCTCCTCTACTACAAGGTATGTGGTAGGGAAAGTAAAAAGCCACGTGTACTGACGTAGAAGAAACGCTCATATTAAAAAAATTGCAGCTTAGACTTAAACATTATAGCTTACAGGGAACACTCCACTCGTTGAAAACCATTTGTAAGATAAGCCGACTGAGGTGACGTGTTCCTCAAAAACGCAAACGGTTTTGGCCCAAAGTACTATTTAGACCTTTTCGAGCGTTGAAGGTTTAAGCTCTCTACGCGCTGAAGGAACGTAAAAATAGGCGAAGCCGGCAATATGAAAGAGAGCGAAAGGCATCACTCTAAGAAACAGTTCTCTGTATCGAGCACAATATCCACCGCTTGAAACCTAGACGCTCAAAAAACGACCCTAAATATCATGATGGGCTAAAGCTGCTTACATTTCTGAGAAGTATATCGCTTCAGCCATCTTTCGAACAAGTTAGTTCCTTGTTAGTTATCATATCTACGTATAAAGCTCGAAGCTAAACCTGCAAATAAATACTCGTATAAGTTGGTTTTAGCTGACGAGCTTCAACTCAGGCTAAGTCTAGGACGCCTGTATCTTCACAGCTGGTTTTGTACAATAATAATAAAAAAACAGACATGAAAGTTTCGAACAGGGTGTTAAATGCGAGATGCGCCACGATGCAACACATTTCATATCATCCGTTAAATGCTAGTGTTATTTATTGTAGATATGGTCATGCTTGAGGTAAGGTTAGGGCAGACGCTAGCAACATGAACCTATAATAGGTAAGAGACAGAGAAAGAATATAGATAAAGTATGCTTATTGTTGTCAATTTATTAAAGTTACTACACAAACACCGAGCGAGGTGGCGCTGCGGTAATGTGTGTGACTCGCATTCGGTAGGTCTCGGGTACGATCGCCCATTCTGATTTATGGGTTTTTCGTGGTTTCTCCGGGTCGGCAGGTGAATGCTGGGACGATTTCTTCTCTGCCACGATTTCCTTTCCATCGTTTTCCTTTCATTCCATTTCCTTCTCATCTTACAGGTGTGTTTCTAGGTTACGTGGCGTATGACAAATGGCGCAGATGGATGCTCAAATGCGTGTATAACCCATGTACACCAGAGGGCTGCTTGGTTGGGGGACGTTCATCGCCCCCTCTAGGCAGCTCCGGCAGTGGGACGGGTCTTCGAGCCTGGAAATGTCAGGAACTTCCGCGCGTCCTTGTGGTCTGTCTGCGGTATGTAACCTCCTGTGGTTCCTTCACTTCATCTCTTTCCCCTGGGAGGGTGGTAGCTGCAATAGATCTATACAGCTCGCAAGGTGTCCCCCTCTGTTGATTCGGTTATACAGCTACTTATACCTATTACACAAATACTTAATGCATGGGTCATAGACCGTTCATGCACATTTAAGATACAAGTTAAACGCAACAAAAAGCAGCAAAATAAAATAAAAGGGAAAAAGAAAGAAAGAAAAATAGAGGTAGATTGCCCGTGATTAACTGAAAAAATGTGATCTGGCTTCGCGCACTTTAGCCAGGAAATTGCCTATGTTTTGCCAGTTCCACAGAGGAATGAGATACAGCAATATTTCTGGCAACATCTCGTTTTAAGTCCACCGTTGTATATGCTAGTTCTGGTGTTGGGATTTAAACGGGATATTTCCTTAAGCACACATATAGCAAGGAATCAAAGTAGTGCAAAATTGCATTAGTGTATTTTATGTTCCCAACTATACATCAGACTAGTGCATTATGGTGCTTTTACTGACCTTATGGTTAAAACAATAACTTTTTGAATAGAGAATTTAACAATCCATGGCTGAGGCTGAAATATTGGTTGAATTGTTTTCTCTCCTCCTTCATTTGTTCATAGCACGTTGGCTGACGTTCAATTAACGTTTCATTTCAATTGAACTGGAAAGTGACAGCTGAAGTTGAAATATAGTGAAATGTTGTCATCACTTAAATAAACCTTGGTCAATGGAAAACAGTGTAAATTACGTTCTGAAATCGCTGTTTAAAATACCAGTAAACATGAACACTAGTTTAATTCCTCTGGGCCGTATGGACGCAGTACGTTGAATTTGTACTTTCATTTTGTTCCTTTTTTATATTTTATATCCTTGGTTTTCGATAAATTTGTGTTTACGTGCTTTTTCTTTAAATGTAACTATGTGATTGTAATTTCTATGTAATGTATAAAGCTGCGAGTGTTTATAAAATATCTTATGTTATATATTTTATAATCTTACGCAGTTTCATTTCTCGATTTGTGCAGGCTGGACAAAAATTGATTGAGTTTATTTAGAGATGGGAAATTAATGAATATTATGGAAAGGAAAACATTTCCTTTCAAAGCGTTAGCATTTTCTCTTTGCTATAGCCACATCTGAAAACATATCATATTTTTTAACGAGCTTGAGTTAAAGGAAAATTCCTAGAGACAAATTATCTAATATTCGTTTAAGAGATTGTTCTTTCATAACGCTCCTTACAATAGTTCCGAACATCAGCATTTATTTATCGATTTCTACGGAGTTAACCAAAATATGTGCTTCTATTACAAGCATTATAAGTTGTATGGCATTGAAGTTATGAACGGAATAGCTGTGGTAGTTTGAAGAGTTGTCCTTCTGCTACTTGCTGTGAAACTTCATTAGACAAAGTGATGTAAGTTTTATTAAAGGGTAGATCACTCACTCCTACACAGTTAAATGTCGAATGCTCCAAGGATTATCCTAGACAAAGGAACAAGAAGGATTTTGTCATAGCAGTGAGTAAGAATGGCTTACGTTTTTAGTCGGCATAACTTTTATAACATTCACGAAAAAACTATTGGAAATTTTTCAGAGGGAAAAACGGTCTCCAATAAACTTGAATAAACTCCTGCCGCGTCATTGGTTAGAATTCTTATTGAGAATAAGTATGGTTAACATTCGATAATTGTTCTTTCACATTAGCCATGTGTAGCCACAAGTTGGGAAGTTAAATCAAACTTAAAATATTCAGTACCATTGCCGGGACCCAAACCATGGATTGTTGGCATACGGGTCGACGCGCTATCAGTTGTATCACTGTGAACGATTCGTTCAATGTGCAGTTTAATTTATGTACACCCTGGTGAATCATCGGGTAGACCTCATTTACTGTAAAATATCGTACTTTAAAGTAAGTTTTAATTTTCAGACTTCTAACAAACCATGCTGTATAATCACTTTTATATATATGTATATCACATACACGCATTGTTATAATGTTATAATTTCGGTAAACACTTATATAAATTAGTATTGCAAAAATTTTAATGTTCAAAGACAAAGGCCCGATCTATCTTCCTGATGGGAAACTTTGGTAGACAAGGAGAGAGAGGTGAGTATATTAGAAAAAAATAGAAATAGGAAGTGACGCATTGGGTTTCATAAAAAATATCACTCTTTTTCTTTCTTTCACTCTTGTTATTTTTTTTAAAACCATAGAATGTTTTTGAGAGCCGTATTATCTCAGAGATACCACGGCATTTGCCTCCTGACCATGAGACAAGTATAAGTAATAAGTATATTTATATTAAATTTTGTGGTGGGTTGAAGGATGAAGGATATAATTACCGGCGGGGGACACTTCGCCACTGTGACCTACTACATATAATGTGGCTCCACCCCCGAGAGGCAGGGATGAAGTGAAGGAGCCGCAGAAAGTCGCAGGGCCACAGGCAGACGGAATTACGGATGGAAGTCATTATCATTTCCAGTACGAAACACCCACGAACAGAGGAAAACTACGAAAAATCCATGGTAAGAGTAGGCGGCCACCGAGAATCAAACCCGAATGTGAGCCACAAATTTTGTGGTAAAATAAGCTTAACTGATCAGAACATTAGATGGCATTATAATCAAGAGAAATGTGAATTTAGTGCAACTTGTACAGAAAGGATACCTTTTAGGGATGGGACGATGCTACATTTGATACTGATTTCGGAGCCATAACAGATACTGGCTCCTCAGTATCTGTCTAAAGGTTATAGCTTCTTTACTGAATTATTATGGCATTATTTTTAATTTTTGTTGTAGATATAAGAATTTATAGTCCATTTTATGTTACAAGATGATTTTGCAACTGTTTTTATTTTGTATATTCCAATTGACAATTTTTTTAATGTTAAAGCTAGAGCTTACACATTTCCTAATTCTATTCAAAGCAAAAAAACAGAAGCTACTACTACTACTGCTACTACTGCTACTACTGCTACTACTGCTACTACTGCTACTACTACTACTACTACTACTACTAATGCTACTACTGCTACTACTACTACTACTACTACTACTACTACTGCTACTACTACTACTACTACTACTACTGCTACTGCTACTACTACTACTGCTACTACTACTACTACTACTACTACTGCTACTACTACTACTACTGCTACTACTACTACTACTACTGCTACTACTACTGCTACTACTGCTACTACTACTACTACTACTACTGCTACTACTACTACTGCTACTACTACTACTGCTACTACTACTACTACTACTACTACTACTACTACTGCTACTACTACTACTACTGCTACTACTGCTACTACTACTACTACTACTGCTACTACTACTGCTACTACTGCTACTACTACTACTACTACTACTACTACTGCTACTACTACTACTGCTACTACTACTACTGCTACTACTACTACTACTACTACTACTACTACTGCTACTACTACTGATACTACTGCTACTACTACTACTACTACTACTACTACTACTGCTACTACTACTACTACTACTACTACTACTACTACTACTGCTACTACTACTACTACTGCTACTACTGCTACTACTACTACTGCTACTGCTACTGCTACTGCTACTGCTACTGCTACTGCTACTACTACTGCTACTACTACTGCTACTACTACTACTACTACTACTACTACTACTACTAATGATAACAATAACAATTCGCTTTTATTCTTATGTAATTCCATGTTGTAAACTTAAGAAGAAACAATACCTTATTAAATACATAGAAAAGACCATAAAGAAATATTTATAATAGCATATTTATTTTTCTGTAACAATAAAAATTGAAATAATCATGCCCGTACCATAAAAAAATTTCGGGAAGGGTTTTCCATAAGTAGATCTAAACTTAACAGTACCCCACACAGTTACCATATCCTACCTACTCCGTAGTATATAGATGTTACATGGATAATAAAAATGCTTGGAGACATTATATAGACAGGAAAATCTCACAGATATTCCACCTTACATCACAAAACATGGAGACTGCTTCGAAATCCGGAATGTATGGTCACCTTACCTATGCAAGACGACGATATTAAGTTTCCCTTTTTCTTGTAAATGTGATACTAGCAATAGAACCACTGTTATCTAACGACATTTTCCCATATTGGTTTGCTATGAATTTAAATAAATAAAACTGTTAGAAGTTTCGGGGGGGGGGTGGTTTGAACCCTAGAAACTCCCCCTCTAAATATGGTCCTGGAAATAACGATTTTACCACAAAATGAAATTCAAACAATAGGAAATAAGCAGTGTGTGGAATAAAGCGTTTTAATATTATATATGAACATATCATAGCATATGTGTTTGTTAATCTAGTTAAAGGGCACCTTATACCAAGCGAGATGGCACCGTGGTAACGTGTGAGGCCAGCATTCGAGAGGTCCTGGGTTGGATTCCCGGGGCTGGCCACTCTAACCGTGGGGTTTTCGTGGTTTTCCCTGGTTGGCAAGGCGAATGCTAGGGCGATTTCTCTTCCACCACGATTTTCCTTTTCCTCATTTCCTATCATTTCGCGTCCCCTTTCATGTTTCAGGTAAGCTTAGGGATTGTGCAGTGTCGGACAGATGGTGCAGATGCTTTCTCGTTAGAAAGTTCTTCTCCTACCAGATGGCAGCCTCAGGTAGGCCGAGTTGTCCCCGGTTCTGCCAGAGAGAAACCTTCTCTGAACAGCCTGCCGGTGTGACCGGATCCTCAAGCTTGGAATCGTTAGGGACCTCTGTGCGTCCCTGCCGGCCGGCCTACCTGCGGTAGCCTCCTGCAGTTCCTTCACCTCATCCGTTGTCCTGGGAATGGTAAATACGAAAGGTCTGCGTTGAGTCGAGGTGCGAGGTGTCCCCTGCATTCCCTGGTCGTTCATTCATAAGGAGCACAATAGACATAATACGCTCTAAAACTGGAAAAGTATTGGTCAGACTTTTCTACAGACTCTATCATTAGCACCACATGGCACATTCATCTTTTAAATCTAATAAACGATCTTGAAACTTAACGTCCTTCTCTGGCGTAAACTGAAAGGCAACAGCTGTCAGCCACGGGTCTGGAATAGAAATAAAAAGAGTTTTTATAAGCATCAAAGATTTATCTAAAAGAATTAGGCATGGTTCGATACCACATTTTTTGTAGGTAAAGAGGGAATACTGTTGATGGTATTTATTCTACATTTTGTTTTTGGATTTTGCTGTTCACAACCGCACCCATCCTCCCACTCACCGCGCGCGCTAACACACACACACACACACACACACTCACACACAAAGGTATTTTATAAAAATGATTTTAGGCGTGAATCAGAGGATCTCAAAATAGGTATCTGCGCTGAAATCTCAGTAATGAATTATGAATGAAATTTTGGGCGGAAATGAAAACTTTCTCTCGGTATGTAGGCAGAGATAGTAAAAAAAATTCTGATGTGTTACACTCACATGACTTTCTCTACTCTTGTACAAACTATTTTTACAAACGCTTATTCTCCATATGCTTCATGTTAATCGAGATGTTAATCTTATTGCTAATTTTCTTGTAGGTGCAAGAGAATATGGTAGGCTTTAAGTGATAGTCAAATGTTTTAAGAACTGGTTGCTATGTAGAGCATTCCATTCTATTTGTATGTCTAGGACATAAACAAACGAATAACGAATTCCCACTTGAGAAAAAGTATAAGTATTGGAAAATTTAAGAGAATAACAAGCAATATCTCAAGAATGGTTCGCTGAACAACAAAACTGCATATGACATAAACTGGTATTTTAACGCGATCTACATTTTTTGTGTAGTAAAATTTTGTCCATCTCTTATGGTTTACCAGTTATACAAAAGTCGTTCACAATGCAGAATACTTTTGGAGACATTCCCAGAAAATTCGAGATATACATTTCATTTGTCATAAAAATATCTTTTGCATGTGATATTTTAATCAAAATCGCTAGAGCCGTTTTTGAGAAAATTAAAATTTTCGAAAAATGTCCCATGTAAAGGGTAATCTGGGGTGGGGGAATTTTCTTGAAAACCTTCGTGTCGCATCTCTGGAAGATACTGAAACCTAAATACCAAGTTTGGTGTTTATCCGACTGTTCATTTCTGAGTTATGCTGTTCACAGAAACACAGAAACACACACGGACATGTTTCCAAAAGTGCTTTTTTGGATTCAGGGGGCCTCAAAACATATATTTCCAGTAAAATCTCGGTATCGAAGTTTTGGGTGGAATACAATACTTCCCCTACTTACTATACGTAGTAGAGAACGTAAAAAGAGAAAAAAGAAAGAAAGAAAAGAAAGGACTAAGGTGACAGCGAGCAAGAACCGGACATTAATATGTTATCTTTAATTCTCGCAGCTTCCCCGTTCTTTAAGGAGATTAGAAAGAGAGAGAGAGAGTGAGAGGAAAGCTTGATTTACGTATGCTGAAATTTGTGATGTATTTTCCGTATTGCGCATGTAACTAACAAAAAGTTTATATTGAGCAAAGTGTTATGAATAGACGGATCGCTTTTTAATGGACACTGACGCAGCTATGGGCCTCAGTTACTGCATAGAAGACATCGACTGGCCGACTGACTGGTTGAGTGAAGATATAAGTCGACGGGGTAGCGCTCTCACCCAGCGTAAACACCAGAAACCCTGAGAGACAACGGGATTGTTCCGGAACCTTCTTTCTACCGATCTCCTGAACATTCTAGAACTCTCTCGAAAACTCCAGCGACTATACAAGTGAGCGTGCTCGTGAGTGAGCCGGTTAGTAAGTGAGTGAATTGGCGAGTATTTTTCTTAAGCGACTTAAAGTGCTAGTACTTCAATGCGTTCTACTAGTGAGGTCGTGACGAACTTAAGACGTACAGTGAGTGTTGCTATTAGACAGGTCCTGTGTTCGACGCCCCAGGGAGTGAAGCAGGAGGAAAAAGAGGCTGCTCTGTCACGAGGAAAAGTGAAGTAATAGTGAGAATTGAACTACATCACTTTGGTGAAGTGATATTGGGAACTGAACGAAATCACATTATTACAATATTAAAATGAGGGGTATAAAATGCTTAATATTGTAGAAGTCATATGAGGGTGGCACATCAGATCTTTTTTTTACATACTTCACTATTGTTTCACTTTGTTTTTAAAATTCACTTTGTTCATTCAGATAGCTTATTTCAGAAAAAAAATGTGCTATTATCTACCTGTAAAATGATTCCCAGCAAAGTTTATTATTCTTTTCTCCTAAACATCTTTCTCAGGAAAACACCGTCACGGGTGGCCTAGATCATTAAGTCATGTACTCGGGTCAAATCTCTCCGAGACCGTGACAGCTTTTTTCCAGGTTTTCTCAGCTCTCACAATTGGCAAATGCCGAGGAGTTACCCGAAACTTCGGCCTAAAACGTTTCCTTCCGATGATGATTTGAAATCTACAGAGCATTTATTAAGTGTGCCTTTGGCCAGTTAAATGTACAATGGTTTAAGTTTGTGAAATGCGCGGCATTATTTTAGCCTTTACCATATCGACGTATTTAATTTCAGATTGTGATTATTTTATGTAAAACGTGGACCCTTGCATTCTGATGTTATAACATTATGATAATTATTAATTAACTAAAAGAATTAAAGTTTTACCAGAAAAATACTTGCTTCGACAGCTATAAAATAACATTTTTTACGGGAGAACTGTAGACTCTTTTATAAATCATAATAGGAAATAGAGTATCTCTGACAATGAAGTACGAAGTGAAGGCACTCCAATACCAACGAACATAATCCGGAGTGGTTAAAGATATGCAACTTTTTAAAGGAACAGCATTTCCACTCCCATGGAAGCGAAATGGGAATTAAGATGGGTATTCTGCAGGATTATAGAAAATTATCATATCGGATAGGCATTTCATTTTCTAAAATTACTATCAATACTGTCCTGATGGACAACTTCTGATCATATTTTAATCTGGTAGAAGTTTTATTCAGTAACATTAAATACACGATTATTAGCCATATTCCAAATAAGTATAGCAACTAGTATTTTAATTTCATACTTAATCTACCTTCAGTTTCATCTCCTGCAATTTCAATGGTTCTTTACTTTAAATACATTAATTTAGACTGCTATATCATCCACATTAATTAGATGGAAGAGTTCTGAGATCACTGTATGCAAATACAAGCCTGTTTACGAATTACAACTTGAAATGTAAATAAATTAATGGAATAAGGTATCACAGCCATATATTTGTATTTAATAGAAAACTTCTTGAAATTTCGTTTTACATCTTTTTCAGGTGTACTGAGTGAGTGTCAAAGAGATGAGGTCGTATTTCTGCAAAATGACTACCCCAGGGTACATCATGTTCCATGTTTCGTAGAGAAAAACAGATACACAGATCCAACGACACTTAAGGACTTATTACCGAAGAGAACCGCCATCATGACAAAACTCTATACATGCTGAAGAGTCATATATCAAAGGGGTGCTGTCCGTCCAAGTATATAGACGTTTATCATTAATTTTCTGGAAATTAGCCTTCTGGCATACATAAAAACAAAATAATGCAAAGATAGTTATCTAACAACAAAATGTAGTTTTAACATACGTTACCAATTTACTAACAATGAGTGACGTAATAGTTCATTCACAATTTGTAAGTTTGCATCATTTCCTGTTGCATACACAGCAAACAGTTTGTTGTGTTACAGTAATGAGACTGGCTCTACCTATTGAGATTTTATTTGCTGTTCTATAAATTATTCACAAAAACTTGATTCTTCCATGTAGATACTTCCTGTTCATTATGGTAAACGTTGGTAGTAAGTATTTAAACGCGCTTTTTTGGCACTTACATTAGAGCAAAGGGGAGACTGAAATGCCAGTCTGCACTTGTTTATACTTTCACATTTATTGTTAGTTTTATACTATTTCTTATTGTTAAAGCTATTGTTAGCAATCATTGTTATGGGATGGGAAATTGCGCGGTAATATATTTGAGAGGGATCATTAGTGTGGGGGAACTCTTTTGTCTTTTCGTATTGTGCGCAAGCGTGATAGCAGCTAACGCGAGTTTAACGCGATGCAGTCTGCGGCGTGAAGGCGACAGAGGACGTAGCTGCTGGCTCCCTCAGCTCCCACACGAGGCGACGACCATAGTTGGGTCAGAACCAAGTGCGAACTTTATGTATCTCAACATGTGATTCAAAGGTGAATTGTTCTTCTTAATACATTTCATCTATGTGTGTGTTCTGAGTTGAACAGTCGCTCTTTTCATTATTCCTTATGTGAATGTCCATATATTCAAGCTACCTACCTTTTCATTCTTCCTTTTGTATAGCAATTTAAGTAAGATCCTGGGATCCTCTACCAAACGAGCCCTCGTGATAATGATGCAGAACACCCTAACTTCCTCTTTTCTTCCTTTGTTTTCCTTAAAGATACATGTAGCAGTAGGCATTTTTAGGCTTCGCCAGTTCCTGAGTCGACGTCCAGCTGCCCCTGAAATTTCAATTCATGTATGCTGAGAGAGGAGGCTTCGCCCCCTTACCCCATTCTTCCCGTAGCAGTTCGTTTATCATTCCACAATTGCAGGTTTTAGTATGTAATCATGCTTCATAGGTGATTATGTAACACTTGTAAGGCATTGTTAAACCCGCAATGTTGCTTCTTTTACATGTAATGTGAATTTAATGAGATCTGCATTTTTACTGTAGTAGCCTCTAATGGTTTCCTTGTTACACAACCTGGTCCAAACAATGGGGAAACTTTTCAAGAGTGATTCCTTACGGGGAAAGGAACAAACAAATCCACATCTATATAATATATCTGGATGTGTAAAACGTAAATAAAAGCTGTAATTTAAGCGATTGGGTGCAACAAACGAGTTAGGCGTCATAGATGAGTAGAAAATGAAATAGGAGCAATTGTCAGTATGGAGGCGCCCCCGTTGGAAAAACCTCCGTATTGCATAACAGCTTGGTTGATGAGTGCACTGCAACTCAGTTGTGTGTCAGTAAATTATACTAGGAATAGAAAGACTCTTCATCTACGGGCAAGTGAGTGGGAATGATCGAGAAGCCGCACAGATGTACACGAGAAAATAAAGACCAAAAAATTATTCCTTCAGCACTTATACTCAAGTCAGTTTTTTATGCATTGGAGCGGCAGTTTATTAGCACCGTTGGCCATAACACAGGTTATTTCGTTATCAGAAGGGGCCAATTAAAGGAGAGAATTAAACAAAAAGGACACATGGTTAATTGTAAGTGGCTTCAATTTTCTGTGGTTTCGTTTTTGTGCCAGTGTACTTGGTGAGGTACCCTTATATAGGGTAAATCACCTAAAAGTTGCACCGCAAATATTTTGGAAATGGAAAGTGGTATTGATGTGCAGTTTTCACAGCATGGATTGGTAGTCAGGGGCTCGTAAATTTTTCCTATAATCAAATACTGAGAAAGTGTATTTTTTGAGCAAACATACAATTTTTAAATGGAACAATGCCTAGTTACAACAACAGAATAAAGTTAGGGTAAATTAGAATGTCAGTGGCGTTTGTTGCAAGATTCTAGTGCAAGTGGTTTACGAGAAATCTTATTTTGAAACTTTTACGCACCGACACTTGTACAACATGTGGTAGCACAAACTAAAGAAAACCAAAGGGAATTACAATACTTCTGTAGATTCTTACAAGTAAAGATAACATAGCCCTTCAAAGGTTGTGTTCAAAATGACCACCGGCAGCTTCAATACACGCTTCCAGTCTGCTATGGAAAGAGTGCTGCACACATTCTAGCACTTCAGCGGAAATTTCAGAGCAGGCAGCAGTAATATGTCGTTTCATATCGTCTGGTGTAGTTCGTACATCCTTGTAGACAGTGTCTTTCAGCCTTCGCCACAGAAAAAAGTCTAAAGGGGTCAGATCCGGTGAACGGGCCGACCAAGGTACAGGTCCTCTTCGTCCAATACAACGATTTGGAAACAATCCGTTAAGACAAGCTGTAGAATTCGTGCACGATGGGCTCGACAGCCATCGTGTTGGTACCACAGGTTCCTCCTAGTCTGCAAGGGAACGTCTTCTAGCATCTGTGACAGATGGTTTGTCAGGATGTACTTGTGCGAGTTCATTGTTCCTTCTATGAACAAAGGGCCTATGAGCTGATGGTTCACTATCCCACACCACAGTTTAAACACCATGGACTCTGACCTTTCACCTGACGGAGCCAACGGGGATTGTCAACAGACCAATAGTGCATGTTTCTGCGGTTTATCTGGCCATGATTAGTAAATGTTGCCTCATCACTAATCAATATACATGATGAATCTGGAGTATCATGTCTTAATGCCCATGCACAAAAGTTAACACGATTCTCAAAATCGTTTCCATGCGGCTCTTGATGGAGAGAGATCTGATAGGGATGGAACCTATGTCGATGGAGAATGCGCAGTACACTTGCCTGACTTATGCCACTTCCACGTGCGATTGTGCGGGAACTAATTTGCGGATCTACTGCAACTGCAACCAAAACATTACTTTCTGCCTCTTCTCCAGTCACTTGTTTGTTTCTGTTACGTTTTCTAGGTGTTACAGTGCCACTTTCACGTAATTGGTTGAAGAGATTGATAAATAATTGCCGAGATGGTTGACGTCTATTGGGATACGTTTCCGCATACACCGTACAGGAACGAACTGTATTCTTCCTACACTCTCCATACACCATGAGCATGTCGACTTTTTCTGCATTAGTAAACCCCATCTTCCACTCACGACTTACTGCTTGAACTGTCACAAACTAACTGACCAGAAAGTCGTAATGCAATCAGTGAACAGAAAACACAATGCAAACAAACATAACAACATCGTACCTAGCAATTAAGCAGGTTGAATGCGACAAACAATTGTCGGGGTGAAAACTTTTCAAAATACGATTTCTCGTAAATCACTTACACTAGAATCCTGCAACAAAGACCACTGACATTCTAATTTATCCTACCTTTATTCTGTTGATGGACATTGTTCCATTTAAAAAAATTGTATGATTACTAAAAAATACTCTTTCTCAGTATTATTAATAGCTGTTTATAGGCTAAATGTACGAGCTCTGACTACCAATTAATGCTGTGAAAGCTGCACATCAATAGCACTTTCCATTTCCGAAATATTTGCGGTGCAAGTTTTAGGTGATTCACCCTATATACTGAATTCGACCCATAAAGCTTCTACAGCTGTGTTACGCATTTATGTGAAACGTTACCTTTCATGGGAGCGCATTACCACATCTGAAATAAGAGGTGTTACAGGACCCTGAGCACCAGACAGACATTTCGCCTTAAAGGTATAAGCCAAAGTCAATAAGTATCTAGTATTGTCGTAACCTCTTTACATATTCTAGCTCAATAGAATAGAGCAATAGGTACCGTGAATAGGATCGAACATTCTATCACAAATTACACGAGGTCCGACGGGGCGAGCTCAACAAAATTCTAAAATACACCTAAAGGTCCCTAAAAATATTCCTAAATCATTATGTGGGATAAACGAAGGATCTATCTACTACAGAAATTCACATTAAGATTACTTGGATGGTAACTATTTATTACAATAAAAAGGAATTACAATACCTCCTTGCCAGTCGGTGGGACGCCATGCTGTACGCACGAACAAGCTGCACACACACTCCTTGTTGTAAGCAGAACCTCGACTCGACTGACTAACCCACGATATCTTGGTGTCAGGCACGCTACACTAGGAACCGGTTTCTATCCCCACTACTATTGCAACATATCCGATCTGGGCCACCAGGTCACATACGCAATAATGCCAATAATGCCAATTATATTACAAATGTCACAGTATGACAGCAAATATTATCCCTATCACCTACGACGTGGGTATATAGGGATTACTGTGTGTGCATTTTATTCCAAGGTAACAATTTTGTAGCTGGTTTTTACTAGAAGTTACGATCATCATGTAATTTTTGCTTTGTATTTTTTGCAGATGATGCAGCGTTTGATATGGATGGCCTCATTAATACATATCCACAGCTGCTATATATGGAGTGCAGAGAATCCCAATCGGATGGTTGAATCGTCCCATCAGGAACGCTTGGGTGAGGGTTAATAGTGATCATTCATCCCCCCAACGACTTTTAAGTTTACAGATGTTTCTTCAGGACACTCCACCTCTGTTACAGATGTGCCATTAGTGATGCGGAAGTTCATGTTGCTGCTGCACGACTGAGTTCCTGTTTATTTCTGAATGTCTCATCATGGTTCTCCCCAGCAGATGGATTGGATGACGAGGGTCCGTAGCTTGATCTAGATGGCCACTTCTAACTGTGGGTCCCCCGTAATAGTTTTGTGTGTACTGAACCGGTAGCTAATCTACAGACTCTTAAACAGGGAATCAATGAAACTTTCGACACTCGTCAGGAACAGAGGAACACTGAATAAATAACACTTAAAGATCTTCTATTAAAGTGATAGCATCTGTAGGAACAAACCACAAGTAATGTAAAGTAATTATAAATAATAAACGAATAAATAGGTAACATACTTGATGAATTATTTTGGGATTTAATGTATCTTACTGCCAAAAGAATGATATATAAAATTAAGAGATTCTATAGCTTGTGTGACACAATAAGAACATTGAAAAACATAACTTTAGAAGTCCACACATCTAAAATTCTACAAATCTATGACAATACCAACACTATCGTATGCGTGAGGAAACTGGACAATCAATAGCTCAGATAAAAGAAAAAACAGATACAGTTGAAATAAGGTACCTACGCTCGGTAGCAAGTTGCAGGTTGTTTTTTAATTAAACATCTACAACACGGCAGTAAGAATGCAACACTTAAACCGTAATTGGCTTAATTACACTGAAAGAATGAGGCCGACGAATGCCATACCTACTAAACCATTATGGCAGCGTATTTGTGAAATTCGCCCCTCCCCCCAAAAGTGAGCATTTTCTATGTTTTATGTTTGGCATTTTTTATACTTGTACTTTCACGATACACAATTGGCTTTCAACGATTTCAAAGCCACACATGGTTATTTAATTAGTCCTGCACCACTTAGGAAAGCACCACTTGAACTTCAAACTCCATTTTTCTCAATTTCTTTTTTTTTCAGCACTTTTCGGTATTCAAATTCCTCCTTGGATCACTGTTTGAACTTAATATCTTGAAATTTCCAGGAGAATTTCAGGAAGTACGGATTTAAAAGCAGTTGTTACTATTTAAAATATTAAATATTTTCCTTTACCCACATTGAAAATGTTTAAAACTTAATAACATGTATACAAGTATTATTTACTCTTAAAATAATTATAATGAAGAAATGACTGCAAAACAGTTTCTTTATGTTTTTCATTCTAAGCTCGAATTAAAATTTTTGGGATATTATGAAAAATCGCAGGGTCCAAGGAGCACTTCATATTACCAGATCAAGAATGATTAATTATGAATAAAAATTAATATCCTAACAACGGTTTGGCATAGCTGTTAAAATTTTGTGTACTCTTTATGCTCTTAGTATACGATAAAGCATTCAAGGCAATCAGAAGAAAACTATGGGACTGCCCCCGTGGTCGAGGCGTCAACAAACTGACTTCTCATCCGAAATCTCCGGTTCGATCTCCGGCTGAGAGTGGAAATTTTTCTTTAATTAGAATTATTCCTACTCTGCATGGCCTGGAAGTTGGATGCAAGAATGAATGTGCGCGTGAATTGATTTAAAATCGACGTAAACCTACTGTAACCTAACCTAAAAATTCAAAGAGTAAAACCACCATCAAATGCTTCAGTCAAAGCCTCCGATATGACGATAATATGTATTAGAGGAGGCCATGGAAATTAACAACAGCAACAAAATCTGTGGATTTTTGTATTTTCATAGATACATTGCCTTATCAACCTAAAGGAAAAAGAACTGTTGGGTGACTCGATCACTTGATAAGAAAACGGGCCAAGGATATAAATCCACGAAGGAGATGAGGAGAAAGAAAATCTGTGATACCAGGACGTATAGAACGTCTGTCTTATCACAGCAGGCACTTTCTGCATTGTACCACTATAGTATGATTACTATTAGAAGTTTACTTTAAAACTTTTCTGTATATTTCCAGACTTGCACGGTTCGGACTCTTATGTCAGTTTTCATGTCACGAAGCATCCTCTGGTTTGTCAGCCTCGTTTGGTTTCACACTGCGTTGTTTGAACTTCTTCCCTTGGTAGCTTAAACAGTGTGCAAAATTATATATGAACGCAAGGGCGGAAGAGGACATAGACATCACAAAACATAAATGCACATTAAGAAAAAACTCAGAGTTTCTAAAGTCTCTTATGTAAGTTCCTGATATACCAAGGAGGACAATAAAGATGCTATACAGAGCTATTGTTAGATCTAGTTTATCATATGGGGCAGAAATTGGAGGTGCGAAAATACTGAAAAAATGGAATCAAATGCAGACGCATTTTATGAAGCGAATTCTACATATGAGAAGAGGTACTGTGTGTTGTGTTGAGCGAAGGTCTATCAGGACAAGAGCCGGAGCCCAAGTTCCCCTTCTTACCCAGGGTCCAGCGCCAACCGAGTGGCTTCCAAACCGTGGGGGGTTTCCCATGAGCCCAATATCTGGTTTCCTAAAAAGGCCCCCGCTTACGCGGAGATGGAAGTGGATACGCCACTTACGCGCGTCATCCCGAAAGGGCGACTACCAATAACCTCGGTAGGGCCGACGGCATTTTAGCAAGCCGTCTACCGGCTATCCAGGTCGGTACCGGAGGACATTGATGCCTCTCACAACCCAACCTGTATGGAAACCCATACAGAAGTACGCAATCTCCCATGGGTATCGGGAACCACTGTCCCATCGAGACCAACCCAATCCGAACAGCTCTCCAACGGGAGGGGCTCGAATGTTCGGCCTGACGTACTTCCAGTAACGTCAGAAGTACCATGAGTGCTAAGGGTCCGCATTTCCCGCACCACGGCAGCTGAAGGGGTCGGAACCCCTCCCCTACGGAGATGGGAAGAGGTACTGCAAGTTGTGGACCGAGCGAGGTGGTGCCGCGGTAACGTGTGCGCTTCGCATTCGGGAGGTCCGAGTTCGATCACCGACGACAGCCCACTCTGACCCATTGGTTTTTCGTGGTTTCCCCGTGTCGGCAGGCAGATACTGGAATGTTTATCTTCTACGTGACTCTCCTGCTCCTCGTTTCCTGTACCCATCATCTTCCTTGTCATGTGTTCCAGGGTTGTGGGACCAGGCGGTGGTGTTCTGCGGGTTGCGGCTGGATGGTGGCTATGCCCTCTGTGGAGATTTCTTCCGGGTTTATTCATTAATTCCATTTAGTAAAGCGTTTCCAAGTTGATTATTAAGTTATTTATTAGTAATACATGTTTTAACAATATTTATATCAGGATTAGGTGCAAAGCGGTCGTCCAGGGACCGCTCGGTTAGATACCCGCCTCTGAGTGCTTTCGGGTAGGCGCTCCTTCGGGGACCCTCCGGAGGTTCGGGGCCTATGGCTGGGCTCGGGGCCCTTAGGGGTCCTAAAGAATTTGACTTATACAATTAAAATCATACATTTAAAAATAAGGCAGTTAAGTACTGGTTAGGCATACTACGTGCGCTGTGTTTCATAGAGCAACTATGGCAACGGGGATACATGATAGGCAACGAAATTGCGCAAGCGCTTGGAAGAATATGAAATGGGGTACATTTGGCTATGTAGGAGGGACATGGGGTGCAGCCGGTGGAAGATAATTCAGAGACAACTACGTGAAATTGGCAGACAAAATTTGGAATCACAATATGCAGCTAAAATTTCACTTGACTTACAGTGTCTTAACAGTGCGGGGGGAGGCCTATTTAGATGAGTTTTTGCGAGGTTTTTTCCGGGGTTTTCTCTTATACTGAGAAGACGAATGCCGGGCAACTTTAAGCTCTATGGACCACGGGCTCATTTGATCATCATTTCACCTATTTCATTCAGCGTCCGATATGAACTAATCGGTAAAAGGATGCTATTCTTAAAAAAAATTGATGACACCGAGGTAAGAATATTTCCACTCTGGGGGGAAGGCGAATCGTGCAGTATATTTAGGCAGAATGTAGAGGAACAGAATTACTGAGAAAGTAATGTCACCACCACGGTTATTGGATTCCAATTTGGCAATGAAGGCTTGCTTGGATGTAATGTTGGGCGCTGGGTATCACAAAATGAGGTCATTTTTATCTAAGATTCGAATAAGGAGGTTAATTGCTATGGTGAACAGAAGAGGGAGAGTTCTGTAGTTCTTAAGGGTCAGAACACTGTATATATTTGATGTACGTTTGTAATTTTATTTAATTTTAATTCATTTTAATTACTTTTTCTATATTTTCGTTCGTAAGCAGTAACCAAATAGATATTTAATACTGTACTCTTGCTGCAAGATACTAAGAATAGGAGGATCGTGTATTCCATGAGGCCCATGAGATAGCCTGAACCTGTTCAACAATAAAAGTCCTTTTACTACTAATGTTATGTTTACTCTTTGGCTTTTTGTTTCTGCATTTTCTTTTCTCCTGCGTCCACACAAACAGGCTACATGTTTGCTGTAAAATCTGCATATCGAATTATTTGGTTGAGTACACATTCCCTACCTAGGAGACTGCGGCAAAGAAGGGAAGGAATAAAACATACGTATGCTACGCTATATAAGTGTGAGATAATATGTATTTCCTCCTATTTGTTGTGTATAGCTGTTTTATCACAACTTAAACTTTTTGTAAATGTGTTAATGAAGACAAGCTGATATTTACTGAGCAATAAAAATACTTTTAAAACATATTTGGACTTAATGGTCTAACTTTAAATAGACACATTTTCATACTCACAAATGCTGTGTTTATTGGTGACACTACGTGTAGTAAGTAGGGGAAGTATTGAATTCCATCCAAAAATTCGATATCGAGATTTCACCGGAAATATGCGCTTTTAGGCCCCTGAACCCAAAAAGAACACTTTTAGAAAAAGGCCCGTGTGAGTGTGTGTGCGTCCGAACAGCTTAACTCAAAACCAAAAATCCGATAAGTTACAAACTTCGTATTTTGGTTCAGTACCTTACAAAGAAGCAACACCAATATTTCCAAAGAAATTACCCTACCCCAGACTACCCTTTACATGGAAGATTTTTCGAAATTTTATATTTTCTAAAAAACGGCTCTAATGATTTTGATTATAATACCATATATTAAAGATATTTGGCGGTGCCGTGGCCGAGTGGTTAGACCGCTCGCCTCCCACCGAGGCGGCCCGGGTTCAATCCCAGGGACCTGCATGTGGGATTTGTGGTGGACGAAGCGGCGTCTGGGCGGGTTTTCTCCGGGTTCTCCGGCTTCCCGCCATTCATTCCACCAACTGCTCCATCATCACCTTTCCTTTCATCCATTTCACCAACATTTCGTTTCATCTACTTCCTTCATCCCATACCAGGCATCGGGCTGATCACCCATCCTGGATGCTCTGTCTGATCCATGAGTGTCTGCTCCTCGACGGGCCTCTGGCCCCAGGCACCCGCTTGTAAGTCCTGGGGGGTGTAAGTCCTACATAAGAGGAGGGTAAACAGATAATGAATGAATGAATATTAAAGATATTTACAGGACAAACAAAATGTATATTTTGAATTTTGTGGGAATAGCCTGTGAAATCCACTTCATTTGGAAGAAAGTGCAATCTTGTATAACTGGTAAACATTAAGCGATAGACGAAAACGTACTTCACAGAAAATGTAGATTCTTTAAAAGACACAAAATTATTTCAAATAAGTATTTTAGTGGCATAAGCCATTTCTGAGATATCCGTTATTAATTGTTCGAATTGTTCATTTCTTGCCCATTCTCTTCTCTCTCAGTGTTTCTCGCGATTGCGTGGAAACAGTAATGAATTTTAAGGGCTGCGTATAGCCTCCAGTTTTTAAACATTTGACTATCGCTGTTCTCTTTGCATCTACAACTAAATGTGTAATATAGCTATTTCCGGAAAGATTTATCTCGGTTACAATGAGGTAGATAGGAAGGTAAACTTTCGTAAGAATTGTTTGTGTATAGACTATACAGTGTAGAGAAAGTCAGATGAATGTAGCACATCAGAGTTTTTTACTTTCTGTACCACGTATCTAGTAGGTAGAGAAAGTGTTGCAGTCCACTCAAAAAATTCGATACCGAAATTTCACTGGAAATACATGTTTTGATGTACACTGAATCCAAAAAAGTCATTTTTACTTTCTCTACTACTATAGTAAGTAGGGGAAGGAATGTATGCCACCCAAAAATTCGATACTGAGATTTCACCGGAAATACATGTTTTGAGACTCCCTGAATAAAAAAAAGCATTTTTGGAAACATGTCCGTGTGTGTCTGTGTGTGTGTGTGTGTGTGTGTGTGTGTGTGTGTGTGTGTGTGTCTGTGAACAGCATAACTCAGAAACGAACAGGTATTTAGGTTCAGTATCTTCCGGAGATACAACACGAAGGTTTTCAAGAAAATCCCCCATCTCAGATTACCCTTTACATTGAACATTTTTCGAACATTTTAATTTTCTCAAAAATGCAGCTAACAATTTTGATTAAAATATCATATGGTTAAGAAATTTTTATGAAAAATGAAATGTATATCTCGAATTTTCTGGGAATGTCTCCAAAAGTATTCTTCATTGTGAACGACTTTTGCATAACTGGTAAACCATAAGAGATAGACAAAATTTTACTTCACAAAAAATATAGATTGCGTTAAAATACACAATTTACGTCATATACATTTTTTTTGTTGAGTGAACCATTTTAGAGATATTGCTTGTTATTCCCTTAAATTTTCCAATACATATACTTTTTCTAAAATGGAATTAGTTATTCATTTTTTGTCTTGGATATGCAAATAATATTAATCTGTGGCAAAGAGAATGGTGCTGCACCTAGCAACCAGCTATTAAGAGATATGTCTATGCTTAAAGGCTACTGTATTTCTATATTGCCCTTGCAAAAACAAAACAAGGGGAACATAGTAGGCCTTAAGCTATAGTCAAATATTTTTAGAACTGGTTGCTATATGTAAAATGTAATTGTCTTTGCATGTCAAAAGATCGTTTCTGCAAATGTTTATGTCGATTAATATGAAATAGATGAAGAATAAGAGTTTGTAAAAATAGCTTGTACCAGAGTAGAGAAAGTCATGTGAGTGTAACACATCAGATCTTTAGAAAAATATCCGTGTGTGTCGTGTGTATGTATGTAAACAGCATGACTTAAAACTGAAAAGTCGGATAAACACCAAACTTGGTATTTAGGTTCAGTACCTTCTAAAGATGCGACACAAAGATTTTAAAGAAAATATCCCCACCCCAAACTACCCTTTACATTGAACATTTTTGAAGTTTTTGATTTTATAAAAATGGCTCTAACGATTTTGATTGAAATACCGTACATTAATGATATTTCCATGATAAATTAAATGTGTATTTTGTCTTTTCTGGCAATAGCCTTTGAAGTCCTCTTCATTCGGAAGGAATTTTGTACATTATAATCTTGTATAACCAATAAACGTTAAGTGATGGACGGAGACGTACAACAAAGGAATGTAGATCTCTTCAAAACACGCAATTTAATTCAAATAATTGTTTTTGTGACATCCGCCATTTCCGAGATATTCGTTATTAATGGTTCGAATTGTTCATTACTTGGACATTCTTTGAAGTCCTGTCTACACCCAGTTGTTTCTTGGGATTGCATGGAAACTGTGTGGAATTTTAAGACAGCGTATAGCATTCAGTTCCTAAACATTTGATTATCGCTGTTCCCTCTGTATCTATAACGAAATATGTAATGTAGCTATTTCTGCAATTTGGATTAAAATGAAGTAGATAGAACAAAGCTTCAGTGAGAATGGTTTGTATACACAATAATAAGAGACAGAGGGTAGAGAAAGTCATATGAATGTAACAGATTAGATTTTTAGTGTAATAATCTGCAATTGTTTTTTCTAGAGTTTCGACGCTTCGAACAGAGCCTCTGAGTATTAAAATAGCAATTTGTTTCTCTGGTATGCTAAACGAATCACGCTACCTGACATTTTGTGATTGAAGGGGAATTATAACGCTGCACCTATACATTCTACGAAAATTACATTGCCAAGCTTATTGCAAACCGTCACACGGAGCAATAATCAATTTTCCTCTGCGGTCTAACAACACTTCGGTGCTTTCAGAGAATAAATCATCCATATACACGGTGTTGATTTATAGAGGATGTCGGCGCAGGCTTCTAGGCAGGAAGTGACGGCCAACATGACTTCCGTTTCACGTGGAACTTTTATTCCTACTGATGAAGGACATCTTTGTGACGCGCAAGATAGTTTTGAGTTATTGGTCTGGCGATTGCTGATACGTGAGCTTCTTTGTTGAACAGTTTGCGCCTCTGTGATTTAGGGCTATGGCAGGCATTTGGGTATATCACGATCATCCCCGCTAATTCCGTTAGCGTGGCTCATATTCGGTTCAGAGTATTACTTCCGGATAGAACGTGTACGTATCTGCTTGCCCTTTAGTATCGAGGTTTGGCCATGAAAACAGCTACTGCCCGTGGTATCGATCCAAACTGAAGTAAGTGTTGTTTGAAGTCCAAGCTGGAGGCATAAATAAAGTACGTTTTGGTAAAATTTTAAGCATTATTTTGTAATATTATACACATTCTATTTTTAAACCAAATAACCAGCCTTGCAGTTTGTAGAATTACACATATTGATGCACCCTGACGTTTTATTATTTCTATTTCTAATTTTGTTTCTGACGATTATGGTAATAATAATAACAATATTTATAATAATATTCATCATTTATTGTTATAAGTACGAAATATTCTTGGTTTCGAGAATGAAGAATGGTTTTATAGTCCTAATGTAGGTGCAGGAATATAACTAAGACACTGTAATATCTGCAGTAAATGAATAAATAAATAAGGTATTGTGCTAACAGTAGGGCGTGTTCTTTGCATTTCAAAGGTGAAACTGTCGAAAGAAATTTGAAAGTGCAGCTATTGAAATTTCCTTTATAAAACTTCTTAGACTTACAGTTTATGTTTTTTATTTAGTTTTATAACGTTATAAAATTATTGTTACATTCTAAAATTACATTATTGATTTAATGTGTATTGTTTTAGCTAAAGTTCCATTTTAAAGTACCAACTGCTTTTTAAGTTACACAAAGACATCTGTTTTCTCTCTGCCATTATTTCACGAATCAGGAAGGGATGTTATAATTATTCTACTGAAATTAATTTACGTTTAAAAATTAAATTAGTTTTCGTACAATTTAAAATTTTATCTTAGAACAAAATGCATAATGAAAGTGCAACATTACAAATATTATAAACCATTATAATAATGGTTTTACTCTGTTCTTAATACAATTTGTATGGTTTATTACCTAGTTACCTATCAATATTTAGGTGAAGAAGGCATAAGCCACTTTATAATTGTAGAATATTTCAACACATTTCTATAGGTAATTGCAAGTTGATTTAATTTCCTTACCACTATCATTGCTTCCAACTTCTACACTTTCGTATACTTCGTATTAGAAAAGGAATGGCATTTGTTTGTTGCTTATAACAAGATGTCTCTGGAATACATTATTTAATTAAGAATTTTGGCTTAAAATTGCTGTCGCAAAAAAGGCTATTTTATTATCTTCTTTTTTAAATCAATCTGGGCCAATGGCGCTATACAGATTTAGTTGGAAATAATAAGAAAACAGAATGCAGCAAAGAGAAAACTACAACAACAAACAGAAAGAAAGTCAATAATGACACCAGCAGGATTGAGTACAACCTCTTCCGGCCCCTCGCTATTCACACCAGAGTGGTAGTATGCTGATATGTGGATAACACGGATACATCGTGAGGCAGTATTAATGTAACCACACTTTGTACTGGTTGGTACAGCCCATACCTCTACACAGTACAAGATACGTAATCCAGATTGATAATCGCTGCGCTAGCGGTGGGAGCATATTTGATTACGTCTTTCTTACGACGTCACGATGGCTGGATATCGTCATCATACTCCAAGAGACCTGATTGGAATACGAACGACAGCAGCGCCAACAGTCAGCGGCGGACCTGGTGGCCTCTCGGGAGACTAGCGCTTGCAGAAAGCCAACCGAAGTTGCCCGACGAAGTTCGAGCGAATGCCGAAAATTAACGAAAGGGAACGATCTTCCAGCAAGGGGGAAGGTAGTCCATTCCGGCACATTTTGCTCCCATTGGCTGTGGTCAAATACGTAACGTGGAACGTTGGCGCGCGCATTTCGACTGGCAATTGAAAGTGAATACATAAAGCCATGCGTTTCAAAGCAGGAATTTGTACATACATTGTACAAATCGGTTTAAGTTCAGTACCTTCCAAAGATGTGACACAAAGATTTTCAAGCAAATTCCCCACCCAAAATAACCCTTTACACGGAAGAATTCTCGATTTTTTTTTCTGAAAAATGACTCAAACGATTTTGATTAAAATGCCATTGAATTCAAGATATTTACATGAAAAATAAAATGTTTATTTTTAATTTTCTGGGAACAGTTTGTGAAGTCCTCTTCATTCGGAAGGAATTTTGTATACTCTTGTGTAACTGGTAAATTTAAGCAACAGAGGAAAATGGGCTACACAAAAAATGTCAATGGGATAGATGGATCTGTTGCATCCCAGTTTTATATGTTATAATGTTTTATGTATATGCAAACTCCATCTTCTAAATGTTTTCTTATACAGGGTGAAAGATATTGCTTGAACTGTAATAAAATGGCTAATAGACACAGGCACAAGGAACATAAAACACTGCGTTTCATTTTTGTAGGTTTAATGACAAAAATTGTATTGGACATATTTGCACTACTCATTATATAGAATCCATGATTAACGTACGGTTCAAGCAGTACCTTCCACCCTGTATACTGTCCTCCCAAATAATACCCATGCAGTAATAATGAGAATTTCTCGTTTCAAGTGATGTCTTCAAAGTAATAGAAATTACATGGGAAATTGAAATTTATGCATAACAAAGTATTAAGTTATAATTTCGAGCTTATTCAAAGTGAATTAATCATCATAATAGTATCAACCTCATGTAAGCACTTTATGTAGGGCAGATTGCATGTGATGGTGATTAACACTTATTTGCTATTGTTGTCCTACTGTAATGCGTGTCGAGAAGTTTACTGTTGAAATGGTGATGGTTTACAAATTTTTCTCTCTTAGATAAGACATGATGGGGAAGGGAACATCCCCCCCAAAGGCTGTTCTTGCCATTGCGTATATTCCTACTTACTCTACATACTTCATAATTGTATGATGTGTTCAATTTCCCTTGAGCATTGCTCACAGTGGAACCAAATGAACAAACAAACACAAACAAACAAACAAACATCACTGTATGGGCTCAATTTGCTTTTTTCCCATATGACCTGTCAATAAATTTAAGGTTCCCATGTGCTGTAGGACCTCCACTGTGTTATATCAAATGTTATATATAGAACCTTTCCCAGGAAAAGGAATCAAAGTGTATTTTCTATTCAATAACTGTAAGTTTTATTAACTAGAACTGGCTTTGTGTATGCATAAGTGACTTAAGTGCAATTACCTATAAGATCATTCCAATAGATTGTAATAACAGACATTCAAGAGGTTAGAATTTAATGAACATTTTAATTGGGTAGGCCATTCAAATGTATATTAATGTAGGCACATGTTCCTTAAAATACCATACAAATGTGTTATACAGCATTATTAAATATGAATGTGAATGCAATGTCTCAAAATAATAACAATGTCTCTTTGTGTTTAACCATATCACACCCACTCTTCATAATTGTCAATCACTTTAACATGTCGTTTAGTGTGCCAGTATTAATTGTTTTTTCATATGTTGACTGCAGAAAGAATGTAACAGCACATGCTGGTTTATAAATTTGGGGGCTGGATGAGACACTCGTTCATTAGTATTGCTCTCTGTCCTCCATAGTATTTTTAATTTTAATGTCCCTTTTAACTTCACAGGTTTACAGAGATTGGAGACTGGTGGGAGGGGGGATGAAGATGGTGCAATTGATGGAATTATGGTGGGGAAAACCAGAGAATTCATTCTAAGTGCCATTTTATCTACCACAAAATCCCACCTCTGATCCCTAGGATTGAATCTAGGCTTTTTTGTGAGAGGCCATAGTGCTGCCCAATTAGAAGTGTGAATATGAGACGACATTTAAAACAGAGATAGCATTACTCAATACTATCAAGTAATGAAACTAAGAAGTTGTTTTACAAGCCAGCTCCCACTATGACTTCACAAATGAGGTGTATGTAAATAAAGTAGATACTTAAAAAGAATAACTATTTCAGCAGATATTTTGCCATGCAATACATATTACACATTTATATAATTTAAGTTGGGTGTTTTGTCATAAATATGGTAGCTGACATTTCGATATGTAGAAATCATTCAGCAATAATGTGGTAATACACAAGTTTTATTTGTGCTTCCAAGGCCAGCGCTTAACCGAGTTACCCAGATTGACAAAAAAATTCCCAAGGATATACAGTACATATGGAGAATTTTCTGTTTATGAAATGCTTTAAGTTATTTTGCAATGAAAAGAGCATTATGTCCTAATTTATTTATTTATTTGGTATAACAGCAGGAAATAGTGTTTGAGCACAACACTAATACACATCCAAAATCAAACTATGGATCCCAAAATATTATCATTACATCACATTCAAAATTGAAATAGGTATCAGACATACCCTTTGAGCATGAGTTCTCTTGTTCGTTTTACGATATTAGTGTGCAATCCATAAAAATAAACTTTTCGAAATACAGTCCCTAATTTGAACACATTTCAACACTAAATAGCACAAACACACATTTTAACACCTTAACATACTAAGTATAGTTTATATTTAAGGTTAGCTTGTTTTCGCTATATATATATATATATATATATATATATATATATATATATATATATATATATATATATATATATATATATATATTTCAATTCTTCATTAAAACCAACTAAACTTTCGATTCATAAGCTACCTTACTAGGTTTTCAGGTCATGTTCCAGTTTTAAACATGGAATGCGCGTTATTTGGTATTCAATATTAAATAAGGTATCACTATAAATTCCTACATTTACACAATTGCTCGTTGATGCGAAAAATCAGCTTTATTTTCATATTTTCGTCATTGCTATTTTATCAGTTGACTTCCATCTTAGTTTAGGTTCAAGCCTCAGCAATCAGCATTCAGCATGGCAGAGGTCGCGACACCTTCCCCCTTGAACTGGAAGATCGTTCCCTTTCGTTCATTTTCGACATTCGCTCGAACTTCGTCGGGCAACTTCGGTTGGCTTTCTGCAAGCGCTAGTTCTCGGGAGAAGTCATTCCACATTTAGTTGGGTATCAGCGAGGCAACTCTTTCAAGGCAATCTGCTCTTCGCTGCCAGATTGCGTAAGCATTATTCACGGCACTTTTCGTACATTTTCTAAATGACTATACATTACGTTTTTAGTGAGTAGATTTCTAAATTTATACTTCATGCCGTAGATTATTATGTAGTATCGCCCAGAAAGGAAAGATTTAGGCGTTGGTTCATAACACATTTCATATTATCTAAATGGTAAGTTTGGCGAGGCAGAAAATGCATACAGTTTTCTGGCACTTTACTTTGTTGTTCGGAAAGAATTTGAAGTGAAGATTTAACATTGTATTACTAAAGCCAGTCATTGTATAAGAATTACTAAAAGAAAACTAACTGTGAATTTTGCCAGAATAAGAATTTTACAGTTTTAAAACATTATTTGTCATTGTTCACTGTTACTATTGATAATAAAACGTTGTAGAGAATTTGTTTGTTAATGAGTTATTTGAAAGCCTTACTGCATTATACCTTAGTCATCCCCGATCCTACGTTCTCTGGGTTTACATGATGTAATTTAAGCATGCTAGTAATAAAGTATAAAACCACGATAGTACAGCATAGCAGTTCAACCTTAATGCAGGAGAAATATAATTGTGTAATCTGAACCTGCCAACAAATAAGTAAAACTAAATATAATATTATATGACGAGTGCAATAAGGTACTGTCGCAAATGTAAAAATCTGATGTGTTACACTCACATGACTTTCTCTACTCTTGTACAAACTATTCTTACAAACTCTTATTCTCCATCTATTTCACATTAATCGAGATAAACATTTGCAGAAACTATCTTATTGCTAATTCTCTTGTAGGTGCAAGGGGAATATGGTAGGTTTTAAGCGATAGTCAAATATTTTAAGAGCTGGTTGCTATGTGGCGCATTCCATTCTCTTTGCATGCCCAGGACATACACAAAGAAAAGAAAGAAAAACAAAACGAATAACGAATTCCCATTGGAGAAAAAGTACTAAGTATTGGGATATTCAAACAAATCGCAAGGAATATGTCGGAAATGGTTCACTGCATACAAAAAATGTATATGCCATAAATTGTGTTTTGTGGTAAAATTTTGTCTATCTCTTACGGTTTACCAGTTATGCAAAATTCATTCAGAATGAAGACGACTTTTGGGGACATTCTCAGAAAATTCTAGATATGCCCTTGATTTGCCATGAAAGTGTCTTAAATATGATATTTTGATCAAAATCTTCAGTGCCATTTCTGAGAGAAAAAAAAACTTCGTAAAATTTTCCATATAAAGGGTAGTCTGGAATGGAGGGCTTTTCTTGAAAACCTTCGTGTCGCATCTTTTAAAGATACTCAACCTAAATAGCAAGTTTGGTATTTATCCGACTTTTCTTTTTGAGTTACACTGTTCACAGACACACACACACACGGACCTTTTCTTAAAAATGTTTTTTTTTGCATTATGGAGCTTCAAAACTCGTATTTCCGAGGAAATCTCAATATCGAATTTTTAGGTGAAATGCAATATTTCTACTTACTATACGTATTAGAGAAAGTAATAAGCTTAAGTAAAACTACATTGTATACCCACCAATAAACGATAGAGGGTAGGAAAACTGATGTGAAAGTATCACATCGGATTTTTTTTCTTCTAGTTTACTACTTTGCTGGAAACACGTGCTGCCTCACTTGTACCTCAATTTTAGCCTTATCCGAGTGCACTTCCGCTCGTTTATAATCACACCTTGCTTTATCCTCACACATCAGTACTTCCGTTCGTATATAATCATATTTTGTTCTATGTTTTGGTTTTCGGTATCCTTGCTTGTATTACAAATATCATTTTGACTGTTATTACGTTCTCATTTCTCTTACGGCCACAGAATATTGTTTTACTTTCCCTACTACGTATAGTAAGTAGGGGAAGTATTGTATTCCACCCAAAAATTCGATACCGAGATTTCACCGGAAATACATGTTTGGAGATCCCCTGAATCCAAAAAAATCATTTTTGGAAACATGTCCGTGTGTGCGTCTGTGTGTCTGTGTGTGTGTCTATGAACAGCATAACTCAGAAACGAACAGTCGGATAAACACCAAACTTGGTATTTAGGTTCAGCATCTTCCAGAGATGCGACACAAAGGTTTGAAAGAAAATCCCCCCACCCCAGATTACCCTTTACATGGAACATTTTTCGAAAATTTTAATTTTCTCAAAAATGGCTCTAACGATTTTGATTAAAATATCATATATTTAAGATACTTCCATCACAAATAAAATGTATATCTTTAATTTTCTCGGAATGCCTCCAAAAGTATTCTTCATTGTGAACGACTCTTGCATAACTGGTAAACCATAAGAGATAGACAAAAGTTTACTACACAAAAATGTAGATCGCCTTAAAATACACAATTTATGTATTATACATTTTTTGTAGAGTAAACCATTTTCGAGATATCGCTTGTATTCCCAAAAATGTTCCAATACTTATACTTTTTCTCAAATGGGAACTCGTTATTGATTTTTCTTGTCCTGGTAATGCAAAGAGAATGGAATACTCCACATAGCAACCAGCTCTAAAAAATATTTTACTATCGCTTAAACCTACCAATTCCCCTTGCATCTACAAGAACATTAGCAATAAGATTAACATCTCGATATCTCGATTAACATGAAGCATAGGGAGAATAGCGTTTGTAAAAATAGTTTGTACAAGAGTAGAGAAAGTCATGTGAGTGTAACACATCAGATTGTTATGTTTTTGACATGCAAAGAGAATTACATTTTACACATAGCGACCAGTTCTAAAAATATTTGACTATCGCTTAAGGCGTACTGCGTTCCCCTTGTTTTATATTTGCAAGGGCAATACAGGCCTTT
Source organism: Deroplatys truncata (assembly GCA_030765065.1). NCBI lineage: Eukaryota > Metazoa > Arthropoda > Insecta > Mantodea > Mantidae > Deroplatys > Deroplatys truncata. The sequence continues at coordinate 261,133,303 of CM060981.1, read as the reverse complement.
AGGTATAGACATATCTCTTAATAGCTGGTTGCTATGTGCAGCACCATTATCTTTGCACCGGATTAATACTTTTTGCATATCCAAGACAAAACAAATGAGTAACGAATTCCCATTTGAGAAAAAGTATAGATATTGGAAAATTTAAGGGAATAACAAGCAATATCTCGAAAATGGTTCACTCAAAAAAATGTATATGACATAATTTGTGTATTTTAAAGCGATCTACATTTTTTGTGCAGTAAAAGTTTGTCTATCTCTTGTGGTTTACCAGTTATGCAAAAGTCGTTCACAATGAAGAATACTTTTGGAGACATTCCCAGAAAATTCGAGATATACAATTCATTTGCCCTAAAAAGTCTTAAACTTATCGTATTTTATTCAAAATCGTTAGAACCATTTTTGAGAAAATTAAAATTTCCGAAAAATGTTCCATGTAAAGTGTAATCTGGGGTGGGGGGATTTTCTTGAAAACCTTCGTGTCGTATCTTTGGAAGATACTGAACCCAAATACCAAGCTTGGTGTTTATCCGACTGTTCGTTTCTGAGTTATGCTGTTCACAGGCGCACATACAGATATATTTCCAAAAATCCTTTTTTTTTGGATTCGGGAGGCCTCAAAAGATGTATTTCCTGTGAAATCTCGGTATCGAATTTTTGAGTGGAATGCATTGCTTCCCCTACTTACTATACGTAGTAGAGAAAGTAAAAATAGACAAGAATTTAAAGAATATGTGACGATAAGCTTTATGATTATAGAGGAATAAGTCTAGGCTAAGGATAATAAAAACAAATAAATATTTATCATCAATGTTAAATTAGAGACTGAAAGACAGTCTTCTAAATTGCTGTACACACGGAGAAGCCAACATGTTGACATTTTAGTTGTTCTGTTGCGTTACGGGAAAAATCCTTTGGTATTGTCCCAGAAAGAAACCTGCTTTTTCCAAGTAGAGTCGATTTCAGAGATACGTTTAACCGTGACGTTGAGAGAACCAATAGAAATTAAGTATTAGAAAAGTTACGCGAAGAAGTTTCCGAACCATGGGAATTTCTAGCCATTGATAACAACACATCATATACTACAGAGTGGAAGTGCGGCCTTTAAAATAATAGGTAAAAAGAAAAATGGAGACATCAGAAAAGAACTAATCTATACAAGCTGAATGAAGGAATAAATCAAATAAGCTACTTACAGCATATACAAAGGATCCCCAAACAACTACTAAAGTAAATTCCAACAGGAAAAGAACTCGAGGACGTCAGACAATGGGATGAAAGATAGTTCACAATTTGAGACCGGAACAGGCCAATAGGCCTGAATATGGTATGATAATGGAAATGAAGGTGCTATATAAACGTGCCGTCCTGCAAAGAAAAGGGGCCATTCCTCTCCAAGATGTACACACAATCTCCACGCCAGTTTGATCCAAGAGATGTGACAAAAAATTAATAGTACACGAACGGAGTTTATGTGACGCGCTTCAGCAATTGCGGAGACATTGCCAGTATGTGTGCATAATCTCCAAGCCAAAGGTGACAATAAATTACTAGTGCGTGAACGGAATTCTTAATAAGTTACGCTTCAGTAAATGCAATGTATGTAACCAAAGCGATCGCTCTCAACGGCTATACAAAGAAACCATCACAGGGATTGCCGTTAATTAACCCCTTACTGCCTGGTGTAGCATATTTTAATAAAGGTGTTTTGTTAAGATTTTAGATCTTTTAATGGCTTTGGTTTTAATTTAATATTATAATAACATTCAAAAATAAAATACAAATATTTATAGCTATTTTATATTGCAAAAGTATTAAATTTGTTCATAAATTTTTAGTGTTTTATATAAAGAATAACAAGCAAAATTCGTGGAACTGCAGAGAAATGTAACCTCTTTAGCATCCAGAAGTGCCATTATACCGATTATTGTACTTGGGCCCTCCCCATCTTTACACAGGCACACTTGACTATAGTTTCTGGGATTCGAATTAGTGATGTTTGGCTTTTACTAGATAGCCAGTCCAGTTCGTATCGCCTTAAAAATCACGGCCATTCCAATTGCTTCGGCTGTGGTGCCTGTAAAACGGCTATTGAAGCCGGTTTAGAATTAAAGGAAGAGCTGCATATATAGCAAAACAATTCCGGCATAAGGGGTTAAACCTTTCGAGGTATTAAGGAATTTGACTTGTCTTGTTATACCTCTTAAGGCCACCATCTCCACTAGAACCATCACCCCTGTTCACATCTGCTATTATAATAGCTATAGAAAATCCTTGCTCAACAGAAGTCACTCAATTTCATGTGGATACCATCTCATAAAAACATACCCTGTAATAAAAGAGCTGATACTGCAGCGAAACAAGCTACAGAACTATCAACACAAGATACTGATATCAAAATACCTCTCCAAGATGCAGTCACACATTTTAAGAAGAAAATACACAAAGAATGGCTGACCACCTGGATGAACAATTCTACAAGTAAACTTCATGATGTACGTGGAACTTCAACTCAAGAATATCCAATAAGACAGCTACAGCGGCGAAACCAAGTTGTAATATCACGACTACGAATTGGGCATACTAAACTGACACACTCTTATTTGTTAAATAGAAGTGCTCCACCAATTTGTGAAACATGTAAAACAGCATTAACAGTAGTACATATTTTACTAACATGTCAAAAATTTGAAAATCAACGTAGGTTGGTATGCCCAGAACTATTTCTGCAACACTCAATGATGCAACTTTCATCCAGAAAGTAATTACTTTTCTTAAATTAATTAATATATATCAAAACATTTAACCAAATTGTAACCTGTATGTATACATAATGTGTAAGTATTATACTGTAATCCAGTAATGTAAACAACTGCACATGAAAGATCGTGATAAAACCTAGGAAGGTTAAAACAACCCTAAATAAAGCTTTTTGAAAAAAAACAAATAATTAATACCATCACTGAGCATCCGAGAAACAGGGCTTAATTGAGCCCAGAGTGTCTTCGAGACGAATGTCGCATCGTGCCTGAGAACTTTAAGACCATCAACAGATGTGCCGCAAATTAAGACAGGAGGCTGCAGCAACCCTCAATAACAGATAACTCTGTGTCACTATTCCAATAGAGGTGCCTCAGTCCGGATCTAACTGGCTCGTAGTTATGACACAAGGTAGTGTGGCAGAACTTTGCGGAGAAAGCCTAGAAGCATTTAATCAGGTGCAACAATTATTGTAATTAGCTGCCTTCTTCCTGCCGGTCTTACGCCACGGACTCCAGCGTTGTGATAAGTCTGTTACGGTCGAGGCATCCTCACTCGCAGAACAATCTTGCAACCGTTATACCAAATGGCGTTTTGAATGGTCAGCCTTACAGCAAATTACTGGGAGGAAATCTTTACCTATAATCTGATATGTAAACTCGTCCGCATTCCTACTCTTTGTCGTATCATGGAAATGTAAACTCGTCCGAATTCTAAAGAGAACACTTTCCTTCCTGTTTTTTATCCAGGCTTAGGACTGGCAAGCGGCATGATTAAAAATGTTCCTCATGCAAAGAAATAATTTTAATAAAATCTAGCATGGACAAATTCCCTGCTTTATAATTTTCACGGGCTTTGCATATACACAGTTGCTTATTCCTGGTTGGTCGTTACATTCTTCTCTGTGTATTTATACTATGCAGTTTGATGTACGTTTTTGCGTGAAATCCTTTTAAAACGTTGATATGTTTGGATGAGTAGTGTTAAAATTCTTGTTAAAATTTGCAAAGAAAGAAAAAAACAAACTCAAATACGTTAGTTGTGTGGCAAAAGCTATTGGAGTTAGCCCTTTTGTATGGAGGGAATGTAGCATCTTGATATGTAATTATCCATCAAATAGCCAGAAAATGTTACTAGCCGTGCATCTTCTGGACGTATTGATGACAGTTTAATCGCAAACCTTCGCCTACATCCCTAGGTTAGAAGTAGGCAAAGCCAAAGGAAAACTCTAACCATTTCCCAATATCAGTCTTATTGTTGTATTCACAGTCAATCGAAGATACTGACTTTTTCGCCACCAGGCATGTGAAATTGACAACCTGTGAGTTTGATATGTGGCCATACAAGTTTAATTGCAGAGTGTATTGCTATTTCAAAATCTGCCAAAATAGTCTTTGGAGAGAATTTCAATCCTAGGTCATCACACTCAAGTTGAACGACCTGGAAAATCGCTTTATAAATGGTATAGTCTTATCAGGTGAAATACAAGAGGTACATAGTGTCCATTGAAATGTGCATGAATTGTAAACAATTGCGTAAAAAAACTTGGTACAGTATTTAAATGTACCATCTACAAGCACTGTTTCTGCTTAACATAAATAATCTGAATAATTTTACATGAAAAATATCAAATGTTTTAATGCTTCATTATTCACTAAGAAAAGTTGTTCTTTTCGTTGGTTAGTATGGGCTGAAGCTCCTCAATTGTAATGCGATCCCCTTTTTGTGTTTAGGAAGGAGTGGTAGTAGTTTTCTCCTAGTATTGTTGTGTCATCCTCCATGGTGTAGTGGTTACCATGCTAGCTTCTGGTTTCCGAGGGTGCGGGTTCAAGCACAGGCGGAGGGCGATGGATTTTTTCGGGCGTAAAAATCCTTAGCAGGGCTTCCTTCGGAAGGGAAGTAAAGTCGGTGGTCCCGTGTCGTAGATTTACGGCACGTAAAAGAACATCAAGACTGATAAAGATGCCTCTGAACAAAATTACAGGTATTTCACGCCCAATATACAGGATGGGTCATTTAAGTTATGGGGGAAACTAAATGCCATTAGTGTATTTTGTCTGGAAGACGTTTTGATTGTCATTTTAAAATGAGAATCTACAATTAGGATCAATTTAAATTGACTCTAAAATAACCATTTCAGCGTCTTCCAAATAAAACAAGACTAATGGTATTTACTTTCCTCCATAATATCAAGCAACTTTTATTCAAGACATTTATTTCTACAACGCTTCGTTTTGGAGATATTACACAGTTTGAACTTAAATGGTCCACCCTGTAGAATGGGACGCTAAGAACCACAGCATTTAAATAATACTAACTTTTTTTCTTAGCATTGTACATATTTCGCTTAATGTACAACAGATCTTGAGTTGATAGTCCTTCCTTTGGTAGGTTTCTCAGTTCCGTTAATACTTTCATTGACCTAATGAATATGTTATCCACCGCTTTCCGCTTCAAATTTGCGGATGAATCATCTCGTAATTTTAATGAGTCAGGGTGTGAGTGATTATGAACAACATTCTTCCGACAGGCTACGCCATTGTCTCTGTAGACTGGCTCGACATTTGGAATTGGCTCTTCATTTCTATTTACTTTCTCCATTGGACAACTTCGAATACTTATAGCCATATTTTATCAGTTGGTTCTTGCCTCTTTCACTCGTTATCACAACAGCTGCCATGGTCCTTGCGTATAAGTCCTGCATGCACTTTGTAGCCAGGAATGACTGATTTCCACCCCCATTGTAAACATACACCTTGCCTAAGTGGTTCCTTGGGATGCATTTACATACTACTAATGTAAATAATTAAACGCTAAGCGGATAAGTTTATATGCTCGATTAAAATGTCTTACCTTCGAAATGCGATGTGTTTACCAGTTTTGGACTCTTCAAAGTTACGGACATGACAACTATCTGGTTAAAGCAGCCAGATTAGCCTGAAATGAGCATAATTTGAACAATTGCGAATTATTGGGAACGTATGGCTTCATAATTAGCTAACATTATATTACATGCTTACTCTTTCAGTTTTTCGTTTACATCGTTTGAAGTCTTTGGTTTTTGCAGACTGCCGTTTAGCATTTCTAGTCATTTTTGAAACTACGAAATAAGCAGCGACATTTTCTGTTGCATATCTGTACTTAATGATCGATATTTTAAAGCGATGTTACAACTGACAATTACTGCACTATATAAATGCTTCATTTAAACTGGAATTGCGTGGTTATATTACGTATTTGGACAACTATGGCTGACTAGCTTCGCTGTTAATGTTTTCAAATATCCTGGGGCACATTAGGCTACTTATGGAGATAAAGTTTGAAAAAACGAGGTCTTACTTGTTTTAGATTCCTGTTTGTTGCTGTTCAACAACATACTTGTTATAATAACTTGTGAGAATTTAAAGAATTCTATAGCCTTCTATGAATCCTTCACCTACCTCCTATTTCAAGGCGCTGCCTTCCAAAGCTGACAAAGACGTTATAATGTAGTAGTATTGTGCTCAACTATACTAGAAGAAGAATTGAAAAGCGATTATAAATTCGAAGTATACTGCCACAGTATTAAGAGAGATAAGATATATTAAAAGGCAAGATGATACTTTAATTGATTTTTGACTCATTGGAAGTTGTTCACACGGAATTCATACCAAATGGACTAACTGTAAACAATACCCACTATAGGGCGTTCCTGCGCCGTCTAACCGGGTCTATTCGTCGTAAGCGTCCTGAGATTTGCCATGTGAAACGTTGGCTGTTGCTACACGGCAACGTCCCTGCACTTCACTCTGTGCTTGTCCAGTAGGAACCTGTAAGGCAACAAATCACGTTCTGCCGGACTCTCCCTATTGATCCGACCTCATACAGTGCAATTTCTTCTTCTTTACCCGTCTCAAAAAAAACTACTTGGGCGTATTTGGCCGAATACCACAAGAAAAGCCGTGCAGGATTTTGATACTAATATCTTTGAGCAATGCAGCAGCAGTACCAACGTTGGCAGACGCGTATAGTGTCCAACGGCAACTATTTTGAAAGAGAACAATGTGGCTCTGTGTAAGTGTACGCCGTTGAGCACGGCAACTGGTAAGACATATGGATTCTGCTTTTCGCCTACACTTCAGGCGTCAGTCCATGGACTTGACTCTACTTGTGGAAAAGGAAACTTCACTTGTTGCTTATTGCAATGAATTCATATAATACTGATTTGCAATATAGCAAATAAATCGAAAATAAAAGAGAAGAATACTTTTATGTTTATCAATATAAAGTTATAAATATATATAAAACAAACAGGCGTAGAAACGTATACTAAACTGGTTGAAATCTCACCAGGTGGCAGAGTAATTCGTTGTTTATTTGTTATATATAAGGGTTCAGTTTCCCCTCCTAATATAATTTTTTCATCCACAGGATACTGTCAGCCAACGGAATGTTCTGTAACGTCAGGGATTTCTGGGAAAGCAGTACTTGTAAGAAGTGTAGGTCAGGTGAGACAAGGGTAAATGCGAATCTATGTAACTGTTATGCAAGGACTAACGGGGCAAGGAGAATGTATGTTGTACTTTTTATCTGGTTGTAAGATACAAAACCTGTCGTTCCTTTCCCTATGCACCCCTCGTGTGTTACATAAAATATAATTGAGTTGACTATCTCTAGTGATACCATCCTTTGAGTCCGTCATTTTACTTGAAACACAGGAGCAACTGTTGTACTGTAGTTTGAATTCTGTTGTGATTTTTGTCTAAATGCTACGCTCTAGAGCAGTAAATTGAACCGAAGTTAAAAAACGGCTATAGAGTGTTTCAATCGTCAGAAAAGAAACAAAGAAAAGCAAGATAAATGAAGACAAAATCAAACTTTAGGTAATGCATACCAGTCGAACAGATCTTCAATCACAGAAATACGTATATCTGATACCTTTACCAGGTCATACGGCTTTTAGCTCCTATTACATCATTTAAATAGACATTACGCAGGAATATATGACTTTCCACCCAATTCCAAATGTCTGCTCTCATTTTAAAAGGGTTAACACAGCGTTTTTATCCCTAGGAAAGTGGAACATAAATGTCTATGCTGTGTAACAGTGAAAATCATGTACAAAATAGGTTTATTTCCTTGTGATGTAAACGTTTCTGAAAGTTTCTAAAGTTTTGAATCAGTTTAAAACCTCCATTAATAGAATTGCACAAACGAGAGATGATTATGTTGATGATCAAGATGATGATAATTTACCACCTCTTACGCTCCATTTAAAAATTCTCGAATGGCCATGTGGCCTATAATTAATTATCCTAAACAAATATTTTTTCAGGGGTAAAGAAGAATTAACCAAGTGCCAACGTGTAACAAAGGGGTTTCATTTAAGTTTTAAATCTTCTTCCTTTGCTCTTAGAACAGTAATTTTCATAAAATCCGTAATACTTTTACTAGAGGACATAAAAGTATCCTGCTATCGAGCAACCAATACCAATGGGAGGAACATCGGACGACACTGTGTGTTTGGTTTTTAAATAGCACGTCTTAAATGTTTTGGAAACTTTATGTAGTACATTATCTACTAATAGAATATAAGGCGTTTGACGGCAAGAGCTATTTAAGTCGGCTGAAGATTTTCTTAAGTGAAGCACGGGTGTATCAACTAATTTCCACAACTTTAACCCCTCGTTACTTTAGCACTATAACTTGTGAAATCCTCTTGATAGTCAAAAAAGAGAACCAAAACAGTTTCCTTACATTAATAGTTGGTTCCTTAGTTCCTTATATCAAGTTGAATAAAGGAAAAAGAAAACCAAAATTAAGAAGGTGAAGATGGAGGAAATGGAAGGACACAGGCCATCTTGCAGTCAGCCGCCTTTAATTTTTTTAAAATATCTTGCAGCCTTTGAAAACGCTGGGAGTAAACACCTATGCTACTTAATAGGAATGAAGTAGTCTCTGATGTAAATAATAAAGTTTAAAATTTTAATCTCCCCTTCTCAAATGTTCTAAATTTTAATATAGGGCAACAGAAACACTTCTTCTTTTTTTCTACTTAGGTGTAATATTTATTCTGCAAACCATTGGGAATATGGCACAATTTCTTTGGTAAGAATTCCTGCTTCTCTGCCATGTGCAATTTATAATAAATTTTGAGTTTATTATCTCCGAAGTGTGCTATAATCTATAATTTAAGTGTTCAGCCTACACAACAACTATTTCTTTGCTTTCTGCCTTTATCTTATAAAACTGCGTTCATTATTTTAGCGGGTTTTAGTTAACCGGGAGGAAAAATGGCGATCGGCGCTCAAATGCAATACTCTGAAATAAGCTCGAGCTGCTTTTTTCATTTAATCTCTTATTTAACTTTTGTGCAGTAAAATTTTCACCACCACGAGAGTTGCTCATCTGAAGTATCTCAGTAAGTTGTACATAAAGGCACTGCTTACATTAGAAGAGAAAATTTATGGAACACACGACATATCGAGATACAACATATCATGAAATATGTATGGAACTTATGAAATGTGTTATAAATAAAACAAACTAAGATACACAGAAAAAATACATTCTGGATTAAGAGATGATCGTAGTTTTCACCCAACGTTTTTATTTATACTTAGATGAGGATTAAATGCCGGTTTACTGAACCTCAAATATACGACGATTTTAGAAAAAAGATATTTAAAACGGTCTCACTTTTGCTATTACATAATTTTAAAAATGAGCACAGACAGCTTTAGAGAGGATTAACTGAGCAGTATATAGTTGCGAAGTGAAATACATATTGCAGTTTCAGAAAAAAATCATCTAAGGTAGTTGCTATTAAGGATTAGGTGTCTGTGAAATCTAAGATAGTGCTGGAAAATAAAATATTATATAGTATAATAATCTATTCAGATATAATGAAATTTCACACTAAGGGGAAGTGGATATTGAGCATAAAGTCAGCAGATTTAAAAGTATGATATAGAGCTGTTTGAAGACCAGTACATACAAAACCAAGAAAGACATAGCTCAAACAAAATATATGAAATAACAGAATTTCTACTGGCCTTTATGGAACGAAAAAGTGGATAATAACAAGAGAAAGAAACCAATTACAAGCTGCGGAAATGAGCTTTCTTGGAAGAGTGGTTGGGACTAGTGGATTTGAGCTCCACACAAAAGGTATATGAGTCCAGAGCACACGGTATATTTTAAATGGTAATTGTTCTAATTGGTGGGAGCATGTGCAAGGAACGGAGGTAAAAAATTTACCAAATATTATTACCCAATATAGACCAAACGGTAATAGAAGAATAGGCAGTCCTCAAGAAAAGATATATGAAAGAAACAAAGGAGGCACAGAAGGCTAAAATATCCTTATGTGTACAGAGTAAGAGGAAGAAATAAATTTCGCTGTAGTGATCAACAAAATAATTTCTTGCGTAATCAGATTTCTGATGCTTATTTAATCAAACAAGAGCATGAACCTACTGTAATTTGTTAATTTGTCCCATTTATATCCGCTTTTAACATGAGGTCATTTTGGCGGCTTTGCCTTTGGAACAACTGCTCCTCGGCAATGGTGTTCACTCGTTTACTATAGTTTTAATATTTGGAGTTGTTTACGTTGGGTTTTCTACGAGGGCTGATCAATAAAGACTGAGACTGATTTTTTTTGTAGTTTTCTTGATAGTTGTATGTCTCTACCACAAATACTTGAAAAGAGCAGGGTTTCATGTATAATGTCCATAAGCGACAGCACTCTCGTAACGGTAGGTTGGTAGTAATGCTGTATATTGTTGACCCTACTTGAATTTCGCATACCACAAAATGGAGGTGACACGAGAGGAGGAATACAGCGCAATAAAATTTTATTTTCGTTTAAATCATACAGCCTTGAAACTTTCGAAAAGCTGAAGCAAGCATACGGTGAAGATGCACTACCTCGTGCAACGGTGTTTAGGTGGTTCAAGGACTTCAAAGAAGGGCGAGTCCTCTGTGCTAAGCAACGTGGGCCTGGTGTTTCGGAATGGAATGATTTACCAGCATGCAGTTCCCCCCCACACACTATTGTTACAGCAGCTACTACACGTCAGTATTGGCTACACTGAGGAAGCACATTACAAGGAAACGTCCAGAACATCATCGGAATGGGTGGCGACTTCATCACAACGCGCGGCCTCACGTCGCAAATCAAGTCCAGGAATTTTTGGCTAAATTCAACATTACCTGTGTGCCGCATCCGCCTTAAAGCCCCGATCTTACCCCCTGTGATTCCGTTTTATTCCCATTACTAAAGGCAAAGCTCCAGGGCATTCGATTTGAGAGCACTGAAGCAGTGCTAAAGAAAAGTGAGGCGATTCTCAAAGACCTGACAAAGAATGGCCTGCACCATGTGTTCGAGGACTGGCAGAGACGTTATAAAAAGTGCATTCAGTTAGGAGGGGGCTACTTTGAAAAAATATCATGTCAACATTGAAATGGAGTAATAAATGTCTTTGAAAAAAAATCAGTCTCCGTCTTTATTGATCAGCCCTCGTATTTAAACATAAAATTCACACACACATTTACACTCTTACTCATACTTCCAGACTCTGGGAAGGATGGGGAATAATCCTAGCTAAAGGAATATCCCCATCCTCCAGCTGGGAATCGAACTCGTGACCTCGCAAGCTGGCATGCTAACCAGCAGACCACAAAGGCAGTCTCAGGAAATTTTAACCATCTCAATATAGGAATGAATGATAAATGTAATGGAATAGATCTCTAGTGAAGGTAAACACTGGTTTCCTTGAGAAAAACACCACCACCACCACCACCGCCGCCACCGCGAAGATTACTATTCATTCGCAAACATAATCTCTTTTTTTCTCAGTTTTGAAATTAAAAATAACTAAATCTTACAACCTAACCTAAAAGTTCAAAGAGTAAACATGTCATCAAATGTTTCAGTCAAAGCCGCCGATATGGCCATAGCCATTAAAGGGGGATATATAAATGAAAAAATAACAGTCCTGGTTGCCAGAACGGATAAAGCATAGCCGTTATTAGGGGTAAATAATAAAATAACTCAACGTGCCATTTAATGTAGTACTGGCTTACATCATTAATGAAATACTAAGATAACCTTTTATTATTGCGTGTAAAGTTTGCAGTTATATTTTTTTAAATTGACTATAATGTATTTGTGTCTGAAGCAGAATGTGAAACTGTTCCTGTGGATCACTATGCATACATAAAGTTAAGTAACTGTGTTTAGTAATTTTCTTGACACACAATACTGCAATATGCTTAAATGGATCAAATATACCTACATTGTGCAATTATTGTTAATAAAATTACCTAATTCTCAGCTCTGAAATATTAAAACGGCAATAAATATATATGCAATATGCACGTAGGTATATATGCATAATATGTATGTGCATGTATATGTATGTTGGTATATGTGTACGTGCGTATACGGAGTTCAAAGGCGTATAAATATCCGTTGCTTTATACGTAATTTTTAATAATATACCAGATGAAATATTAAAACATTTAATTCCTTGAGCACAGATTCGTTGTAAACGTTTTGTTTATGTGTGTAACTTATCAACCCTTTACTCCGCGGTGCATTTCAATGTAAAATCGTTCTTAAGGCCATGGGTAGTTTAAAGAATCTAGATCGGTTTTTCCTCTACATCTTTCGTATAATTCTCCATTGAAGTTTCTATAGGCTCGTAATCTTCTTGTTGACAACGCCGCACACTATCTCAGTTCATTCACTTCGTTCGTCCATGACCTAAGCCACGCTGCATGGCGTTTGTTGTTGACTCTCTCCCGGCCCACGATGCTAGCTGACCTTTTTGCACATGGGAGATTTTCATTGATACATGTACAACTAAGACAAAATAAATTATTAATAGCCAGAGAGGGAGTTCGATTCGGAAAACGTGAAGCATTCGCTGACGATGTGTTTACAACACACGATTTAATACAACCCTGCGTTCATTTCAAAACTATGCGATAAGTAGAAAGATGTTTTACAGTCTGGTTGTATGCGTCAAAGCCGAGCGGTGAAACGCATGTGTCTCGTAATTGGAATAACCTGCGTTAGAATTCTTTGTATACCTATGTTTTTCTTTTTTAATTTGTTAAATATACGGCTATATCATATGTTTTCCATGCATAAGATATCTATTAATTTTAAGATATTCACGAATAAAATACAAACACACAAGGCTTTTGGTTTTCAAAATAAATGCCATATTAGTAAGAATTCAAATGTTAAAAACTAAAACAAATACTTAATTGGATTGAAAACTCTCTGTCCCATTCTTCAGTTGTGAATGGCGCTGGCTGGTCATGAACGCGCACATCATAGCCTTGAAGTGCTGCATGATATGTTAGCAATCATGGCTTTTGTCATGGCTGAGCCCACACATAAAGACGAAGCTACAAGGAGATCTCTCCTTGTTTTAATGAAAGTTGCGATACTCTGTGTCTCAGGCTACAAGAACGCTTGAAGTCCCTATATCTACAGCTAGGTGCGATTAACCAGGGGAGGGATTGTTCGTCGTCGACCTGGTTCGGGTCGAAAGCATCTATCCACTCCTCAGCAGGACACTACACTTCTAGAAGAGGCAGACAGGAATCCCTTCCTACGTGTGTCTACAATTAGAAGTAATTCTAATTTCCCTGGGCGGAACCGCACAACCTTGTGTCGTTTTACTACAGCACAGCTGTAGTACTCGATCAGCAGCTAAGAAGCAGCGTCTTACAAATGATCACTCTTCATTTGTAGAAGAAAATGTCAACCATAACTACAATATGGTTATATTCACAGATGAGGTGAGGTTTTCATCTACATATTATCTACCGCCCCAGAGGAAAAGGTTATAGCGCAAAGTAAGTGGCACAAATGGATCGACAACGTCGTGTATCCGTGTCGTGTTGGGGTTGGATGTCACGAGATGGTCTAAGTGCATTATGGCACCTTGATGGCACAGTAAATAGTCAACAGTATAAAGACATACTCGAAAACATCGCGGTTTCTTCTGTAAGGACTAGATATCCCGATGGAATGAGAGAATTCCAGCAGGATAAAGATCCTGTCCGCACAAGTCAGCAGCTTTCAAACTGCTTCTTACAAGACAAGATATCACAGTGATTGATTGGCCTCCTTGCTCACCAGATTAGAATTCTGTTGAGAATGTGTGGGCATAGGTGGTGAAAGCTTTGGAGTTAAGTTGGTTTGCAAGACAACGCAAGACAAAAGAAGCTTTGTAGGATCAAATACAGGAAGTTTGGGAGAAAGTATATTCTCGTAGAATGAGGGCAGTAATTAAAGCAGAAGTTTTACACACCAGATATTAAGTTAATGGATGTAATATTTACTTATTTCATATTTAGTTTGAAAAGAAAAAGAGTGTTTCAGTTTTTATCTGTGAGCATAAAAGTCTGGAAATCAAATAAGGCTTAGCAATTGTAAATTATATTATAATATGCATAATAAACATTTCGTTTTTCTGCACAAAAAACATTATGCTCAGGCCTCATTGCTACGTATGGCTGTCAGCGCTTATTTAGTAGTTGGGACTCAATATGAAAGGTGAAAATAGGACGAAGCTACAGGGACGCTTCCCAAGACGCCATTGTGAACCGGCCGCGGAAGCGATTTTGACTTCGACAAATATACGCTTCGAGAGTCTGCCATTCTTTTTGTCTTAGGGTGTACGTTGACGCTTTGCGGTTATCTCTTGTTTCCTGCCTAAGAGATTCGGGCACTTTTGAGCTTCGTGTGTGGTTCTCGGGACTGCTTAGAGTGTCTGTCTCTTTTTGTTTGTCGGGTAGCCAGCCATAGTTTTTTTCCTTTCCTTTGTGTGATATACCTGAATTGATGTTGAGGTGAGTAGACGGGTTTGTATCGTTCCACGTTTATGAGATTAAGGTTTTGTCACCCCGAGCCTTCTTTGTGTGTTTTTGAGGTTTATTATTACGTTACATTAACGTTTCAAGAGTCATGATCAGGTGGTGACCTTTTCCAGGAATTTAAAATCTTTTTAGAGAGCACAAAATTGCCTGGAATGTAGCTTATCAGTACATTCATTCTTTTATTACTGATTATTGCAATTTGGTCTTTACCAGAACTGTTAGGAGAACATAAGTGTACGTGACTTTTCTGAAACAAGTCATAGCTGTAAATCGTAATTTTTCCAGGAGTACAACGTTGTCTGGAATGCAACTTGATGTTAATAAAATAATCTGTTACAGAACTGTTTATTGAGTTTTTCTCTTTTCCAAGTCCAAGTCCTTCAGCGTTGCTGGGCGAACGTACTTGTACTGTGAATTTAACTGAGAGAAGTCATATCACTAGTTGGTAATTTTTCCAGAGCACAACATTGGTTGAAGCATACTTTATTTCACTAAATTAATTATCACATTATTTATTAAGTTTTGGTTTTTACCAAGCTTGGGTAATTAGAGTTCCTAGGAGAACATACTTGTACTGTAAATTATCTGAGAGATGTCTAATCAATAATTAGTAATTTTGCCAGGAGTATCAAGTTGCCTGCAATGTGACCTGCTGCCAGTAAATTAACTTGTTGCATTACTGGCTATCAAGCTTTTCACTCTTTTTTTTAAAGAGTTTCCTTGTTGTACCCAGTTTATGCTACTGTGTTTTACTGTTTTCATACCGCTTATTTCCGCAACACACATGCACACACAAACACCCATGCCCGTGGCGGGACTCGAACCCGCGACCCTCAGCTTGGCGGAGCGCCGGAGCGACCAGTCCAGCGACCAGCTACGAGGGCCGGCAAACTCATCCAAGCTTCACTCAGAGGTGCTGGGAGAGTATACTTGCACTCTGAATTTAACTCAGCAATATCAGTGATTAGTAATTTTCCCATGAGCACAAGCTTTCTTGGGATGTAGCGTGCTATCAGCAAACTAAAATATTCGCATTACTCATTATTAATCATTGCGCTTTACATAAATGGAATAATTTTCTTCTGGTGCTGTGAATTGAACGAGAACCCAGTCATATCATACATGCCGAAATGAATGCATAACTGGGTGCAATAAAACTTGCTGTCAGCAAGTTATTCACTTTACTAATTATTTTTAAGTCTACCAGTTTGTCAATGTTGAGATATTCGAATTTAAACATAATTTTGTTTCCAACCGGTGTTATGTGCATGTGTTATAAAACTGCAATTGCATGATGAGATGTTCTTGTATTAGTCTTGATTTTATTAAGTGTGAGAGATGTTGGCTTAGCGCTATTACTACTCTTGTGTACTAGCAAGGAAAATACCAAACCCTTCATGCCGAAACCTTCAAGTTTTGGCGAGAGAAGCGATTAGTCATAAAAAGGCTACATTTAAACTGGTGCAGCGTCGCTCATTACAGGATTTAAATTTCATTGTCTAGATCTTTCGGTTTAAACTGGCAGCCTTCTAATCTCACGTGACTTAGAGATTTCAACTTAGGTTTAGGCACGAATGGTTTGATACGTCCCGGTAAGCCTTACTGCCTGTCTATTGTGTTCCGAAATGGGCGTCACTTTATAATTTTTAATCATGTCGTTCTTGCTTCATTGAGTCACAAGTTAAATTCTTTATAGCTGGGTTTTATTGCATTATTGTACCCCCGTTAATAGTTTGCCATTCAGGAACTTGCGTTCATTTGTAATTAACTGTTTTCTGATATCCTTAGAGTTAAGCAAGACTTCTGGCGAGTAGTGCGTAAATCCCATGTCTCAGCGGTAAATAATAACGTAGCACTCCGTACTGAAGTGAAACTACATGTGCTCGCGCACGTTCGGAGGGTGTATGGAAGAGGATGTCTGGTGCGTTTGCTTCGGCAATAATTGTCTTATCTGACAGGTTTCATTATCCAACCACGTTACAAGTTTTATTTAGTTTTACGTATCTCCAAGTTATACCGCTTTTATAAGGGATTCTATATCTCATGTGTGTCGTGCTATGTCATTTTGTTCTCACTTTCAGAAGATTTTATTCTCATCACATATATATTTTCACGGAATTTATTTTTTCCATGCAAGTTTATTCGTTTAGCAAATTTGTTGCTGTCTTATAATCCTTTGTTAGTGTTTTGAATTGTGTATTTTTGAGGCAGTATTTTTAACACTTAAATGATTTTAGTCAAATTATATAATATATAAATTCAATAACAACCCGCCTTAAAGCAATATGTATATATAACAATATATAAAAAGTGTATATTACAGTTATATTACAGTCATTGTATTGTTTATATTATTGTATACATGTACAATAATGTTATGTGAATGTATTACGTAATTTAATAATGTAGGAGCTGTGAGAATGATAGGTTGGAAATTGCTAACAATGAGGTAACAATGAGGTAGCCTTGAGGCAATAATGAATTTGAAAGTTTAATGCTACTAGTCATTATTGGAGCAGCAATAATGTAAATTTTGTGACAGTTTAATAAATAACCAATCAATAACCAGAAAAAGCTTAAGTTGAATAAAACTATTCTATTGGATTAGGAATAGCCAATCAGAGACTTGAAATACAGAAGTTTACAACTCTGGCGGTAGAAATCAAGTTAGTTGCTTGTAGACAGCACTCATAACTGGACGCGTTGCTTGTAGACAGTGCTCATAACTGGACGTGTTGGTTGTATACATTGTTCCTAATCGGACGCGAGATGTGTCCTCGAGAAATTTAATACGTATTCGTGTGAGACAGAAATAGTTTACGTGTTAAAATGTGCAAGTGTTATTTAAATTGTGTCAAGCATTAATAAAAGGAGTGAAGTAAAATTATAATATGTGTAAGCCTACATTCTTCAGTCGCACCACAACCCTGCAAAGAGAAACATGTCTCTAACAATAATACTGACGCAGCCGAGGCAAACATAAATATATAATATTTAAAGAAACAGTCAAAATTACATTTGGGACGAAGGCTACCGGGAACCATACGTGCGGTTACAACTACTTCAAGTTCGGCTCCCCAACAGTTGAACTACAATGCAACTCCTACTTCAAACTGACTTTCCATACGTAGCAGCAGCAAACCTTCTTCAAATTGGCTCCCAAAACGTGGGGCAAATAACAACGTAAACATAACAGTACAACAAAAACAACTTCATTTTCGATAAAACTTTATATCTTTTAACGTTTTTCTGGCTATATAGCCCTAAATTAGATTCAAGCCAATTATCTGTTTAAGAATAAGAAGAATAAGAAGAAGTGTTGTGAAAGAGCTGTGTGGAAAAAGTGTCAACCATAAAACATTTCGTAAAGTGGTAATACTTAGAAATTATGCTAATGCATGCAGAAGCAGGATGCGGTGTTGGAGAATCGGCTTGAGTTTATGGAGTTACATTTTCTAGCAGATAGTCGTGTTCAACATAACACACGCAAATCTTCGGGAGAGAGGACCACATACACCGCCTAGATATTGTTGATGCCGAAAAAGATAATCTGTTGCCGAGATAATATATGAAAACGAAAACAGATAAATAGATGCTTAAAGTTTCCCCAGTAAGCTATTTCACGATAATCTAATAGATGTGATGCAAACTGATTTAAAATTATGAACGTGTGCAATAACCCAACGATTCAGATTTTAAAATGGACAGACCTGCTTTACACCTTCTGTATTAGGATCAGGAAATCACGTGCCGGAAATGAAGTGTGCCTTGTAAAATAGAGTGTCTTCGGCTTTCTTAATAATTTTATGTAGATAAATGAGAGCATGCATACCTGAAAGCAAATGAATTTTCAAGAATGGTCTACTAACAAATGCGTAGATGTTTCACTTCAGTTACCCACGTGAAGTGTTTGTTAGTATCAAACTTCAATAACTGTTTCTTTAAGTAATAGGACGCCTTGATTGCAGTTTTTTGTTCACATATTAGCTATTAAATGTACTGGAATATAACACCGAAAGGATATTATTTTCCACCAGTGTTTGATTTATGTATCCTTTTAGCTTTTAATTAATAGCAGGTCTGACCATTTTTCTTCCGTAGTAGAATAATTAAGTTCGTGGACTGGCGCCTGGAATGTGTGAAAGAAGATATAAAGAAAAAAGATGCACACAACACAGTGTCAACAGTCTATTTTTGAGGACGATCCACTTCGTCTCAAAAATAGTCCGTTGGTCACCATGCACGTTTGCCAATGTCAGTTTAGCTGTTGAATGAAGCGCACTCAAAAATATTGACAACAAAATCCCTCAGGCATTCCCCGTGATGTCCTGGACCGAATGAAAACTATGCCCACGTAGCTTTTCTTTCAAGTGGGTTTATAAGAAATCGCATGGTACCTAGTGATCAGATGAATACGGAGGGTGTAGCAGAACGGAGACCTGTTGCCTTACAAGTTCTTTCCCTAGGATAAACACAGCGATATTAGAGACGTTGCCGTTTAGCAACAGCCAATTCTTCCGAAATTAAATTTCATAGACAGCGCAAATGATCTCCTTGTGGCAAGTGTTGTTTACAGTTACTCATTCTGGTATGAATTTCATGTGAACATTCCCAATGATGGTAAAAAGAAGGTTATATCAGTTCGCCTGCCTTGTCGCAGTTTCTTCCGTTGTGGCGATGATGGCGATTTCCAGGCCGATTGTCGTTTCAATTATGCATCGTAAAGGAAATGCCGTGTTTCGTCTCCTTTTATGATCCGGTTGAGAAACACCAGACCACTACTAATCAGTCACCACAAATCGTCATGATGTCGTAACGTACACTCATCATCCTCCAAGTCGGTCTGGGTGGCTCAGTTGGTTAGGCGCTGGCGTTCTGATCTCAAGGTCGTGGGTTCAAAGCCACCTCAGATGGTTTTTAAATGTGCTTAAAAACGACAGACCCAGGCCAATAGCTTTACTCCCATATAAAAGAATTCCTGCGGGACTACATTCCGGCACATGGCGGCGCTGATATGATCCTGATAATTGACAGTATCCTTTAACAACAAAATATTTATTTATCATCCTCCAAACTGCCTCTCCCTGCGAAAAACGGCAGTGGCACTGCACTGCTGCCCAAGATGTCGCCACCGTAAACTGACATCATCTTCTGAAACGTTTCGCTAGGACATATGCTTAACTGTTTGTAGAACTTGATTTTTGCCCGTTCCTTAGACTGCAATTTCGAGTTCCAACGCGCGCATTTAAATCACCTTAATAATAGGACACCGTAGTTCTGCTTAGACTTTCAGCATAGAACTGCCTCTTGCTGGAACAAGGCGCAATGTATCCGCTCTAATGCACCACAGCACACCATGCGTCCAGTTCTGGACCCAATGACTAGGGCAGTATGTCATAATGCTTTGTTTGCATTTATTTATTCACTTATTCAGTATTCAATTATATAGTGTAGTTTAAAAGTCCGTTACAAATTAATGTGAAACCATGCTTCCACCTTATTGAACACTTTTGCACACAGCTTTTATGTTGCACGGGGGAGATGGCTGGAAACACTACCAGCATTTACCCGATTGGCTAGGCTTTATTTCGTAATTGGTCTATGACACCCTGTCTCTCTTGACAAGGGCTGCGCGCGTGCTCCACGTGTGCCTAAGGCGCACAGTGTTACCAAATATTACATTGTAAATTATTTAACTTAGAAAAACGATCAAGGCAGGGTTAATGGTTATTTAGGATACTTTGTTCTTTCCAGTGAGTTGTACTATCTTTCAAGAAAGTAAATGTTCACTTTTCGCGGGTGAGTATCATTCAGGCATTCTGTGAAAGCGGATATGAAAGCTAAATCGACAGTGGTCGTAGATGTATACTGACGTGGTCGCCATTTTAACCTGTCACTCAAATCGCAGATTTCTAAGGCTATGTTAACCCAGTATGGCGAAACATGGACTAAATATCACAAAACATGTTGCAATTCTCTAGCTGCTGAGTTATTAACCGCAAGGCATTGGAGAATATGCAAGAAAATGGAAAACGCGTGGTATGAAGAGTTTAATAGAACCAACATCTATGTTATATACTAACCCCCCCCCCACACACACACTCACTCAACTCCGAGATGGCGAAGAAGAAGCTATGTAGAGTCACCGAGGCTACTAAGGCAGGAACCTCTTCTTCTCCTCCGGCACCTGCCGAGGAGAAACAGTCGCAGCCGCTGCAGCCCGGGGCTACATGCGCCTCGACCGCTGCTTCGTTGCCATCCACCGCAGCTTCGCCGCGACTGCGCCCGCAGTCGCCGCCACCATCACCGGCATTCACTTCGCCGATTCTGGGAGTTTCCCAGCCAGCGTAGATACAGCCTGTATCTCATGGGAGGTACAGCGCTATCATCGAGGAGTCCTAGGGATCTGCCAGTCAGGTTCCTCATCAGCGCAGCTCACCAGCAGTGGCCTTCAGCCTTGAAGGCCACTAGGATCTTCGGAGTCCAGGGACCCACGTCGCTCGTCAGGATCGAGTTTGCAGACCCTGGCGACTACGAAGCGGCCTTGAGGGTGGTGCCGCCAGCACAACCTCATCGTGTACGCAGCACAATCTACGCCGCCGCTACTGTGCAACCTGTGGAGGGACGAACCACTTCACCGGCCAAGCGCTCTGCCCCCTGCATCCTCGTAGGAAGGCACCGCTACAACCACCATTACCAACCACGCCGCCGACGACACACATCCACATTCGCGACACCAGCACCATCACCAGCGCCGATCCTCGCACTCACCGAGGAAGTCCAGGTCCTACGCGACGCCGTTCAGGATCTCCATGCGGAGTTCCTGAACATGTTGGTGAAGCTGACAGCCCTGAAGGAACTCATCAGAGAACTACACATCAGCTGCTCAGCAAATTTTTCTAACTGGGCAGTTTGACACCATCACATCCAAGATCAACAACATCGGCGACTGTATCAGGAGTTCATCTACAGCTTCGGATACAACGCAGAAATGTCTCTGCAATACAGAGCTGGGTGTCAGAACTCTGGCGTTACAATCAATTCCGCTTAGAGACCACTTCCAGCAGCCATACAAGTAAGTTCAACTTCAACCTACCACTCCTACACATTTCCATTCTCTTCTAAATCCTCGCCACATCCACTGGTGTTGCAGTCAGGTTTCATGGCTGCACCATAGGGCGGCAGCCAACAGCTCTCAATTACTAACGCGGAACCGCAAAACCATCACGCTTTACACCACTTTTCTCCTACTATCCTTTTCCTTCCGGTGGAGTAGTTTTAGTGGGTATGCAGACATAATTTCTGAAATTAATTTATTTCTTCATATAAGGCGTCGCCTCAGTTATGAAATAGCAGTTGTTTTGTTTGCTTTTTAAGCACCATTATCCTTGGTTATCGCTTTCTTTTTGTTATTTATAAGTGGAGTAACTATATTGTAGGCGGCGCCGTGGCCGAGTGGTTAGACCGCTCGCCTCCCACCGAGGCGGCCCAGGTTCAGTCCCAGGGACCTGCATGTGGGATTTGTGGTGGAGGAAGCGGCGTCTGGGCGGGTTTTCTCCGGGTTCTCCGGTTTCCTCTGTCATTCATTCCACCAACTGCTCCATCATCACCTTTCCTTTCATCCATTTCACCCAAATTGCGTTTCATCTACTTCCTTCATCCCATACCAGGCACCGGGCTGATCACCCATCCTGGATGCTCTGTCTGATCCATGAGTGTCTGCTCCTCGACGGGCCTCTGACCCCAGGCACCCGCTTGTAAATCCTGGGGGGTGTAAGTCCTACATAAGAGGAGGGTAAACAGATAATGAATGAATGAATAACTATATTGTATCTAGCAGTTACACAGAATATACCTTTCCAGTTTTATGCGCTATACTCCATCGAATTTGCAGCTGTAAGGTTGATTTTTTCAAGATGAGAATTTATAATTTTCTTGTTATTTTATGTATTAGCTTATTTTTATGATCAGATACATTGTATACAACATTTAGAAGTTGGCTCAATTAAAATTATCATTCAACCTTCTCGCATGTTCTTCGAAATCATATAGTAATAACCTAGCTGCAAGAGAACTATAAATTGGTTTGTTATTGATCTTACAAAGCAAAAAAGCTGGAATAAAAATTATGACCACATACTGGGGTTCGTAACGTGAACCCTCGGTATACTTGAAACAGCATGCGTTTTACCAATGAGCTACGACAGCAGACAGTGAGCCATTAGTTAGTACATAAGATAGATGTTGGTTCTATTAAAATCATCATACCACGCGTTTTCCATTTTCCTGCATATTCTCCAATGCCATGTGGTTAATAGCTCAGCAGCTAGAGAATTACAACTTATTTTGTGATATTTAGTCCATTTTTCGCCATGCTGGGTTAACATAGCCATAGAAATCTTCGATGTGAGTGACAGGTTAAAATGGCGACCACGTCAGTATACATCTACGACCACGGTCGATTTAGTTTTCATACCCCATACTCACAGAATGCTTGAATGATACTGACCCACGAAAAGTGTACATTTACTTTCTTGAAAGATAGTACATACGCCATTTTATATATTTGTGTTCTTCTAAGTGGGAGATTATGAAGATAAAAGTTACACGTGTTAAAAATAACACCCAATAGATTATTGAAATATCTGTGAACTCTTGCTGAAGAGAAAAAGTGCAAACAGGTAAATGGCAGAGCAGTAAAAGAGAAAGCAGGAAGGACGATACAAAATGTAAGACAGTAATAGATCATGAACAAGGTGAAACACAGCAAGTCAACTGCACAACAAACATTTATTAATGCAGAAACGTTAAAAACAAAAACAAACAAATAATGGATATGTGGTGTATGTATGTGTGTGTGTGTGAGAGAGAGAGAGAAAGAGAGAGAGAGACACGCAAAGGCACAAACACTAAATGGAATGGAGAAGATCGGAAAAAGAAAAGATAAATAGAGTTTCATAAGCTAAGAGTAATGGATCATGACGAGGTGTGGAATACAACTTAAGGACATATATAAATGCATAGATAGCGAAGGTCTCTGTGAAAAACCTTTAGCTGTACTAAAGTGAAATGAAACCAAACAAATAACGAATATTGTTGATTTGTTTCATAGCATTTGCACAAATACAAGTCTGTATACTTGGTTTAGCTTAAAAAAAGTTTAGATTTAACGAAATATGGAACTTTAAAGTATCATAATTTAAAGCAATTTTTAAAGGAAGCAACCCTTATGTAACTATCTCTCAAAAAGGTGTGATTCATACCTATTATTGAATGCCGATTCTGACAAACTTAATAGTTTTTAAACGTGCAACTTAAATAGGATTTCGAAGCAGGTACATCAAACATATTGAAGGAAAGTTTGATCTTTGGGAGCAATATATTTGACGCTTTATATCCGATTTTCTAATATTAGATTATAAGAGGAATGTATAAGATATTTATATGTAATTGAGACTGTCCAAATGCAGAAAATTGAAGATTAAACATATTAAGCTTATTAGCTTAAAAACGAAAGTTTCAAATGCGAGGAAATGAAAAATATTTTTAGAACAATTGTGACTTCTATTTTTAAAATTTGTTTTCCGGATCACCTTACATTGCTGCCAAATAATGCAAAGTTCCTACACTGTGCTACATGTTAGATATTCAACCGATTCCAAATGTAACCTTATAGTATAATACCAACGTGTGGTATTGTCTCTGTTTTCAAGATAGTAATAAAACGCATCTCTGAGAAATGTGACGATATTATTTCTGTTTAATTGTCATAGTACATGTTCCCAAACATTAAGAACATATTGCGTGAGATAGAGACCATTTGCATTGAAAATTAAGCATTAACACAACGACATAAAACAACACGATGTTATCATTCACAACAACAAACAGAAAGATAAACAGGAGTCAAGAGACAGCTGAGCTAATATGGTGACCTACAGTACACACGAGAAAAGAGGCCATGTACGCTGACGTGCCTAAGAAGTGGCCAATTTCCTCATATCGAAATAGTGTTTTTCCCTCCGTAAGATTTCCACCTTTAGGTATTAACCGTTGAATTCACCCAACCAGTATCAGTTCTTTATGTCACTGGCCTGAAAAAGAATTCAGTACAAAAAACGAAACTGTGAACGATGTTATAATTGATGAGAAATGAAGGGGTGGTTCGCAAACCGCCTCTATAAAAGAGTTTCACTACGATTGGTACACAAAGAAAGGCTTAATTAATACAACATAATCCGACCTTCTAGAAAAATGGGTGAAGAATTATTTGCATGTGTAATTAAACTGGACGACAGCTACGACATTCATATGCAAGCTTTCATCAGCAACATTATTTCCACGCTTTCATTACATTGTGTTTCATTTTTGCGTCAGTAATTTTAGCCTTCGACAGTTTGGCCATATTTTGGGGGAGGTAAAGCAACCTGCCAATCCAGTGGCTAGAATTATACTCAAGGAACAGAGATCGTCACTCTAGAAGGAGTGGTACTACATTTGTCAGTACCAACATAAACACCTGCGTTCCATGATGGGATACATTTTATGCACGTCATATACATGTAAGTATGGAAATAAACAACAACCCTGTTAAAGGAAGTCAACCCCCCCCCCCAAAAAGAAAGAATCTCTGCCATCACAATTTGTTTTGCTGAGATATTTATAGACATCCCAGTGATTCCTGGCCCGTGATCTTACACAGAAAGGTAGTCAGCAAGTCAACCCATGGCAACGGAAAATCTTATACAAGATGGCAGAATGTTCATGTGTCGAGGTGCAGGGAGAACCGCTCTCTGAATGGCTAGTTTCTTATATTTGACGTTTTCCGAAACATGAAAGCTTGGAGCTTGAAAACTTCTACATATGTTTACGTTATACGTTTACAGCCACGTTTATGTTTACGGCTTATGTTTAAGTTTCATTGTGAATCAAGGACACCTTAGTTTATTCTGCAAGATTTTTTCTCAAAAGTTTAGTGCATTTTAATCATCAATTGGTTCATTTTAATGGTCGCACATAACCTCTTTTGCCACGTGTATTATCGGTGGTCGCTTAGCAGGCCGCCATATTACCTCAGCGGTTTCACTCTCTCTTGCGATTGGCTGCTGTTTCTGTTTATCGTTGTTTTGTCGTTATGTTAATTCTCATTGTGAATGGCCCTTAACAACACAACATGCTTATTATTACCGTCACGAAGCCGTTATTCTCGTGTCACATATAACAATTTGTGCTTTCTTCCCCCTCGATTCCCAAAGAACGTGTAATCCATATGTATACCCTCGGTATCAGTGTGGCTACAGTAATTTTATTTATCGTTCTTTTAGCTTTGGCTAGCGAATACGTTATAACAGCGCTACTGCTTTCTGGAATGTGCCATATTTCTCAATTTCTACATCATCAAACCATTCTGCCCATTTTCCTTGTTGGCTGTTGTAGTTGGATATGTGTTATTTTATGTATTCATTGAAAGCAAAGGTTCTTCATTGATTCGTTGGACTTCTTTTATTTTACAATTATATATAATATTTATTGTAATTTCATCGCTATTATCAGTTTCATATTCTTAGTTTATTGTTTTGTTCGGCTTCAACTATCTTTATTTAATACTCTAGATTGTTCTGTGATCTTAAGGGTTAAGAAATCCTTCTTTTAGTATGAGCATTAAATAAATTCTGCAGTTATTTAACTTACTATATTACCAGGGTTACTGCAGGCCTATAATATACTTATCAGTAGACCTTCTTTCGTAATCACATGATCAATATTGTACTACCGCGATTGGAGATCCTATATCTGTAGATACAATTCACTTCTGCTGAAATTTGCCTGAGTTTTAACTTGAAATCCAGTGCAACAGTAATGCCTATTTTATGCTATAAAATGTAAGTAAGTTTAAGGATTTGATTTATGAATTAAATACCAATCGCTTGACTTTCACTCTACAAATATCCCAAATCCATTTACACTAATAAGAAAAAAACGTTCCGCATGGTGTGGAAATATTCATTTTCTAACGAAACATATGCAAAATGGGACTTACCACTCAGTATCTATGTTCCCTACTGCATATTTAATAATATAGACAAGGAAGAAACAGGTCCTGGAATATTTCAATAACAATTGGATAATAATTATAGTGTTACACTCACTCGACTTTTTCTATTCACTATACTTTAGTTTCATATCTATTGCACAAATTACTCGTACCTCTGTGGACGCGTGTTGAAGCAAGATGGTATGGTACAGGGATGAAACCTAGAAGGTTATCTGTCCGTTATACACCAGTCCACGAGGTAGCTATCTCCTAAAATATCCATCATGATATGACCACATGGTTAAGGTGACATAAAATAAATGAATGTATAAATTACTCGTAGAAAGCTCACTTTTATGCTTTTTGTGAATCATGATAAATCTTTTCTGAAATGGTTTCAGTACACATTTTACTTCCACAAGCCCAGAGCACTTCGGTACGACAGTCAAATGTTTAAACAGAAGCTTATTATATGTATACTGGACTGGCTATTATTGATATTATTTTTGATTCATGGTGCCTCAACAGATGCATTTGTGGTGAAATTCGATATTGAATTTTTGGGTGGAATGCAATATTTTCTCTGCCTACTAGGTACGTGATAGGTTAAGTAAAAAAGTCCGCACGCGTGTCTGTAAACAGCATAGATCAAAACCGAAAACTAAGATAAATATGATATATTATATAGAATGGATGACCAGAATTTACCAACTAAGGCGCAGAAAAGCAAAGATAATCGAAGCTGCTTATAACGGTACGATGCACATACGATAACAGTATCAAAATGTTTTACCATAATGTAAGAACGCTTTGGTTTTCCTTAGTGTGCTCTAATCAAGTTTGTTGGCAGGACATACTATATAATTGTATAAAGAGAGAATGTTGTGTCCAGCTTACATTAGAAATGAGTTAACCGATATTTTATGATTAAGAACTGAGAAGCTTATTTTTCCCGGGCTATTTGTCTTTTCCAAAGCGGTTCAGCTTGGTGGCCCGGGAATGGGGAATCTTCATGTCAACCAGTTTCCTCTTTATTTCGTTTCAATATGTTAGGGTTTCCTGTATTATATGAAAACTATGCAGCGTTAAATGACGTTGGGACCAAAGAGAAGGTACAAGGATTTAAAATTTCATCTACTGTGGCTATTTAAAAAAATTACCCGACCATTCAGAACGATGATTGTTCCACAGCCAAAGGATACTTATAGGCATGCAGCATTTCCAGAACTTGGAAGACCGTCAGGGGGATTAAGAAAGTTAGACTTTCCGCCGATGTTTCACGTTCTTTTGCTTGAATATCAGGATATTTCATCCGTTATTAGCAATAGAAGACGCTGTACGAAACTACAGTCATAAGTCTGCCACCTGGGACTTAAACAGTTGGTAAAGTTCATCGTGTTTGAAATCGTTGTCCACCCCCCACTGTTTGAAATGCAAGAAGAGGAAGTAGTCGCTTGGTGCCAGGTCGGGACTGTACGGAGGCTGGTCAAAGAGTTCCCAACGAAACTCTTGAATAATCTTCTCTTTTGTTTTGGCAGCGGTGTGCGGGCGTGCGTTGTTGTGCAGGAAGATGATGCCTGACGACAGCTTCCCGTGGCGTCGATTTTGGATCGCACGTCTCAGTTTGGTAAGCGTTGTACAGTACATGTCAGCTGTAATTGTTGGCCCATGGTCCATAAAATCAATCAAAAGGACGCCCTTTTCGTCCCAAAACATGGTAGCATCATTTTGCTATTCGTGTACGGCGATTGCTTACACTTTTTTGGTTTGGGTGAACCGGAACGGCGCCACTGCATTGACTGTTGTTTCGATTCTGCGTTGGTGTACGTGTACGCTATCCACGTAACACTGTGCGACAACAAATCATCTCCATCTTGTCTATGGCGCTCCAAAAACAGTCGTGCATTATGCATTCGTCGCTCTTTGTGCTGGCAGGTGACCAGTTTTGGCACCACCTCGCACAGTTTCCGATACATCAAGCTGTTCAGTGACAATCTTGTAAAGTGAGGTTCCAGCAACATTTGGGAATTCATCAGCCAGACCTCTAATTGTCAAACGCCGACCACTTCGAAGTTTTCGGTTCACTTGCTCAACGATGTCGTCGGTCCGAATACTGGGCCTACCACTCCGTTGTTCATCGTGCCATTTGTGCGACCATTTCGAAATTCTCGACACCAGTGTCGAATCTGTTTGTCACTCATTATGCGGTTCATAAGCAATTAATGCTTTCATATCTACTTGTCGCAAACATATTAAACTAATCAAGAATCCGCCAATTAATCTAATAGATAATCAAAATTATCGCAATTAACTCACGATGGATGTCCGCAGCTGACGATTCTTTTCCAGCAAAAACATAATCACACCGTGCACTTCACAACTGGCGGGATCTACGATTGTCGCGGCCATTACGATCTGCTCTCACCGATTGGCAAACGCCTACTGCGTCACATCAACATTGTGGTAGGTTCCTCAGGAGTCGGCAGACAGCGCTGTAGGCGTGAAATATCATTCAGTTAAATATTGTTCACCGGACCTTAGTTTGGGAATACGCCTCGTACATTAGGAAATTCTATATATGAAAGAAGGGCTCATAAGAGCTGATTGCTGTGAGTAGTTACAGTTTCAGAGAGTCGAATAAAGACGTTTATCCATGGGGAAGTAATAATTATACTGATGTTCAGAATAATATTTATGAATGAAGCTATGAATATTTTAATTGAAATTAGCATTTTAAACTTATAGAGTTCTGTATGTCAAATAAAGAGTTTTGACATATTAAAAGCTTAAAGTTTTCCATTAAGAAAATATCTGTTACAGGAAACTGCAGCATTAAACTAAAACGGTTTCCTACAGTAAAATAATCTGATGTGTTGCACTCACATGACTTTCTCTACTCTTGTAGAAAATATTTTTACAAACGCAATTTTTGGGTGGAATGCAATACTTCCCCTTCTTATTATACGTAGTAAAGAAAGTAAAAACATTTGATTTTTACTTTCCCTAATACTCATCAATGTAAGTAGAGAAAGTTTGTAAATGTGTAATGAAAATTAATCTCGCTTAACAAGAAGTTAGCCTGAAGAATAAGCTTTTGTAAGAATAGTTTGTGAGGGGAGAGTAATTTGAATGCAACACATAACTTTTTTTTCTTTTGAGCAATAATTATAAATAATTATAATCTCACGTACAATAACTCAATGAGTCAATTTTCCTTGATAGTTTAAACTGAATTAATTTTTTTTACTTTCTCTACTACGTATAGTAGGTAGGGGGAGTATTGCATTCCACCCAATGATTAGATATCGAAATTTCACCGGAAATACATGTTTTGAGGACCCCTGAATAAAAAAACTCATTTTTAGAAAAAGGTTCGTGTGTGTCTGTATGTCTGTGAAAAGCATAACTCAAAAACGAAAAGTCGGATAAATACCAAACTTGGTATTTAGGTTCTGTATCTTTCAAAGTTGTGATACAAAGATTTTCAAAAAAATCCCTTACTTCAGACTACCCTTTACATGCAATATTTTTCGAAAATTTTGTTTTTCTCAAAAATGGCTCAAACGATTTTGATTAAAATATCATATGTTTAAGATGTTTTCATAACAATTGAAATGTATATCTTGAATTTTCTGGGAATATCCCCAAAAGTCGTCTTCTTTCTGAATGAATTTTACATAACTGGTAAACCGTAAGAGATAGACATAATTTTACTACACCAAAAATGTAAATCTCGTTAAAGCACACAATTTATGTCGTATACATTTTTTTTCGAGTGAACCATTTCCGAGATATTCCTTGATATTTGTTTGAATTTTCCAATACTTATACTTTTTCTCAAATGGGAATTTGTTATTCGCTTTTTTATGTCCTGGACATGCAAAGAGAATGGAATGCTCTACAATTTACATAACAACCAGCTCTTAAAAGATTTGACTTTTGCTTAAAGCCTACCATATTCCCCTTGCACCTATAAGAAAAATAGCAATAAGAAAGTTTCTGCAAATTTTTACATCGATTATCATGAAGTGAATGGAGAATAGGCGTTTGTAAAAATAGTTTTTACAAGAGTAGAGAAAGTCACGTGAGTGTAACACATCGTAATATGACCCTTTTAGACATTATTCCGTGGGTAGGCGCTAAATTGTGTTGCACGATGCCGGATTAGAACCTATCAAGGGTATAACAACGGAATAACTTATGCTTTAATGTGGCGATAACTCGTTATCCCGATATAAAAAGGAAATGGCTGTTTGCCTGTTTGGGTACTGGATGCAAATTTACCGAATGTAAACGATGAATTTCTTAATATGTTTTTGAGAAACAGAAAATGCAAAACAGCATGTCGTAAAGGTGATCCGATAATTAATGTACAGGACGCAATGATATTCAATTTGATAAAGGATACTGCGCTGAAATGATTTGATAGTTATTTATAACATATGACAGCCAGATAGACAAAAATGAGATAAAATAAATATATCATTTAAAACAAAATGACGTATCTGAAATATTAATAATACCATACACAGTTTTAGGGAAACAATGAATTTAAATACTATCCAAGATAAACCCAAAATACGATGTAATAATTCACTTGCACGATTCCTAGTGATGTTAAGAGTGAGATTAAGTTATTATAGAAAAAACAGAATGAACTTGTGATCGCAACTTGTGTTTTTCTCACTCTCAAGGAATGCATGCATTCATAGATTCTAGATAAGCGTCATTTAATGCACCGTAATACAAAGGGCGTCCAATAAGTAAGTTTCCCTATTTTATAAAAAACATTACACACAATTAATAATGTTGAATTAATTTTATTTCTATTGCACAATCCTTCTGTTACTTTTATGCATAGTTAACATGTTTTTTCAAGCATTTTTGGGGACGTGACACAAGTTTTTCCAAGCCAGTGTTGTACCAGGTCGGGTCCTGGCTACGAGCACAAGGCCCGACTTCTGGTTCACTTCTGATTCATCTTCGTAACGGTACTAAAGTGATTACCTCTAAGCTGACCGTTGAGTCAGGGGAACATGTGAAAATCACTTGGGAAAAGATCTGGCGAATATGGAGGATGCAAGAAAACCTCCCAGTTGAATCTTTTGAGCTCCGTCTGGGTCAAGATTCAACTTGGAAGTTTTCTCGTATCCTCCGTATTCACCGGAGCTTGCCCCAAGTGATTTTCATATGTTCCTCCAACTCAAAGGTAAGCACTTTTAACATCGATGATGAAGTCAAATCAGTGAACAGCTGGTTGCGAGCACAGAACCCGACCTGGTGTAACACTGGCTTGGAAAAACTTGTGTCACGTCCCCAAAAATGCCTGGAAAAACAATTTGACTATGTAGAAAAGTAACAGAAGGATCGTGCAATATAAATAAAATTAATTTAACATGATCAATTGTATGTAATGTTTTTTTTATAAAATAGGGAAACATACTTATTGGACGACCCTCGTAGTAATAGTGCAGGTACCAAGGTCTGAAAAGGTAACCTTATATCTTCTAGATGCTGATGTGCCGGTCGAAGGACTAATTTGTTAGCCGAGAGGTAGATTTTGACGGTAAAGGGTCGTCGCCCACTATGACGGTCTTTTATAAAAGGAAGAGAAACTTAAGCGTTATGTCTTCATATTTCAAAGGAAATAACTGGATACTTCAAAAGATGCAGAAGTATCATTAAAAATGTAACATAGCTACAAGTGTGAATATTGATGCCATTCTGTGCCATGTTCAGTTTTTGGAGGTTAAGTTAAGTTCAACAGCGGTGAAGCCAACGACACCACGGGCTTCGCGATGCGGGGAGTAGGTGCCGGGGATGACCAGATTACTAGCCTTCAGAGCACCTATACGATTGTTTGAATTATTTGAGAACGAATTAATAATTCGTTCGTGTTTACAATATGGATTTGCTCCAAACGACTGCGGAGATGAACTCATTTTCGTTACTGTCACTTTGTACGAGCAACGCAACTGGATGATATTAGAAACAAATTTTGGTCAAATAGAGAACACGATCAGTAAAAAACAATACTCTCAGGGCCGGTGATTCATCCTATTGTCGTACATCCTTAGTGGTTGAAACCACTATCATTTCATATTGTTAATTGTTTCCTTCTGATTTATATATGTTTAATTGCTCATATATTCAACTATTGGAAATGTTATCTTTTAATGTATTTCCTGATATTCGTCCGAGAAATTGAGTTTTAGGTGTTCCTAATGCTAGTTTTGATGATCTATAAAACCCAAATTTCACTGCCATAAAACAGTAGAGGAACAGCTTTTAAAATATAAGTATTGCTTCGTCCCTTTGTCATACCCGTGTTGGAACTTATTCAATATTTGCTCTGTGTCTTTTCCTGTTCAAGGATATCCAGATACTTGAGT
This sequence comes from Deroplatys truncata, assembly GCA_030765065.1. Classification (NCBI taxonomy): domain Eukaryota; kingdom Metazoa; phylum Arthropoda; class Insecta; order Mantodea; family Mantidae; genus Deroplatys; species Deroplatys truncata. The sequence continues at coordinate 261,100,237 of CM060981.1, read as the reverse complement.
CTGTTGACTTGTTATACTAGATAATTACTCAAAATTACTTTTGATGTTATTGGGAACTTTCCCTAGTAAACCATAACTTTAGATTTTTGAATGGATAATTCCAAAATAAATTTCCTAAATAATTTATGAATAATTTTCTGTAGCAACTTATATTTTGACTTTGAAATTCATTTTCATAACCGAGCTTCCAATAAGATACATCAAATTATTATTAAGTGTGATTTACAGAAGAAAGTATTCCAGCTAAAGAGACCTATTTTATAACGGGGTTCGCAATGGCAGGAAGAGAGCTTGAAAGGAAGGGCATTACGGTATTACCCAGAGGTGAATCAAGAAGGTGAACGTTAACTTTCGCTGATAGACCTTACTTCATTACAAAAGCATTAGGCAGGGTTTTTCCTTTTGTTGGCCCAGTTCCGTGTAATGGAGCTTTCTCTTCAGCAAGTTGTCGTGAGCGGAAACAAGAGTTCAGCGTGGGTGTAGTCATTTCAAGAACCAATAATTGTCAAAGCAAACGTCAATTAGTGCCAAATATATGCTCATAAAGAAGCAAACAAAAGGGTATTAGATTATAAAATAACTCACAAATTCCTCACTCGGGAGTTTTAAGGAAAATAATCTTTTTTTTACCATTTTGTCAGCAGATATGACTTAGGTCTGGTAGGAAACAACTGCATCCACCAAAAAATTCAATATTCAGACTTTACCAGAAATTCACGTTCTGAGGTCCCGCGAATAAATAAATAAATAGACAATTTTAGAAAAAAAAGTTCATGTATCGCGCGCGTTATGTCTTTGTGTCTGAGTTTATATATATATATGTGTGTGTGTGTGTGTGTGTGTGTGGTAGACAGAAAGAGAGAGAGAGAAAACACGTGACTTAAAAAGCGAAAGAGATACCAAACTTGGTTTTTAAATCTGGCGTCTTAAAAAGTTACAGGTCGAAGATGGTTTGAGGTTCTCATCACTAAGCAAGTCTTTGCAAAGCTGATTTTGTTTTTTCTCAAAACTACCATTTAATTGGAAATTTTTACTTATTTTTTTAAAAATGACTCAATTTTAAAAGAGAAAATGTTTAAGATATTTTAATGAAAAATAAAATGTATATCTTGAATTTTCTGTGAGTAGGCTGTGAAATTCGAAATGCATTTTGTATAATTTTGTATAAGAGTTAGACACACATTTACTCTGCATAAATGTATATTTCCTTAAAACATGCAATTTATTAAAAGGCATTTCTTTCTGGTATTGATTACTTGCAAGATATTCTTTCTTATTGATTTGAAATTTTACATATTTTTACTTCTTTCAAGCGCTAAATCGAGCTAGTAGAATTCTAACGTAAAAAGTTTTTTGAACCCCTTAAATCCAAAAGATGCATTTCTATAAAAAAAGGTCCGTGTCCGAGTGTATCTGTTATGTGTGCGTCTGTGAACAACAGAACTCAAAAACGAAATGTCGGATACATATTTCTTGGTATATATCAGTACTTAGGATCAGTGGCTTCCAAAGATGCAACACGAAGATTTTAAGGCAAATCTCTCCCTCCTAAACCACTTTTACATGGAAAATTGTTCATTATTTTTTTTATTTTCTCAAAAGTGACTCTGAAGGTTTTGATTAAAATCACATGTTTATGATATTTACATAACAAATAAAACGTACAATTTGAGTTCTTTGGGAATAGCTTTGACGTCCTCTTCACCAGGATGTAATTTTGTATAAGTTTAAAACCACAAAAGGTAGACAATAACGTTGCAAACAAGCACTGTAGATCTGTTTAAAATGCACAAAATATTTCAGATTAATTATTCTCCGGCATCATTCCCTTGCGAATATTGCTTGTTTTTGGTTTGAGTTTTTCAATATTTAACTTTATAAGTGCTGTTACTGTTCAGTCATTTTTGCCTTGTCATGCGAGGCTTATGGAATTTCAAAGCCAAGTATATAGCGACCCGCTTTGTAAAGACTTGACTATTACACTTGTATGTACCTAATATACCTTTTGTAAGAATACTTTCTGGATGTTATATACAAATAAACGATAGAGAAAGTCATGCGAGATCACATCAGATTCTTTACTATAAGGGAATATCGTACAGCATGGGCAAAATAACTGCAACCAATAAAACCTGTCTGACAAGGGCACTTTCCTTTTATTATTATTGGGAGCTGCAGTTATTGCAATCTCTTGAGAGAGTGAGACGGTCCATATGTGATTTTCGAGTTTGAAATCTCTGCTCGGAGGAAAATTGGAGTCAATATACAAAAGCTATAAGTATTATTCTCAATAGCATTCAGTATACAGTTTGTCATTTCTTTAATGAGTTCAATGGAAAAGGTTATGGTTTGTTCTAGGGCCCGCGCAAATCAATTAGTATAAAAACACATTATGGGGCAAGTCACAAACTAAGATTTTAAAGATATTTCATGTTATTCTTATTATTTTAGATTTTTAAGAGTTAAATTTATCTATAATATATCATAATAAATCCGGGTTCGAGCCTAGATTTTTACATTCTCTACTACGTATAGTAAGTAGGGGAAGTATTGTATTCCACCCAAAAATTCGATTCCGAGATTTCACCGGAAATACATGTTTTGAGACCCCCTGAATCCAAAAAAAGCATTTTTGGAAAAAACATGTCCGTGTGTGTGTCTGTGAACAGCATAACTCAGAAACGAATAGTCGGATAAACACCAAACTTGTGTTTATCCGACTATTCAGTATCCTCCTGGGATGCGACACGAAGGGTTTCAAGAAAATCCCCCCACCCCAGATTACCCTTTACATGGAACATTTTTCGAAAATTTTAATGTTCTCAAAAATGGCTCTAACGATTTTGATTGAAATATCATATGTTTAAGATATTTTCATGACAAATGAAATGTATATCTCGAATTTTCTGTGAATGTCAACAAAAGAATTCTTCATTGTGAACGACTTTTGCATAACTGGTAAACCATAAGAGATAGACAAAATTTTACTACACAAAAATGTAGATCGCGTTAAAATACACAATTTATGTCATACACATTTTTTTTGCTCAGTGAACCATTTTCGAGATATTGCTTGTTATTCCCTTAAATTTTCCAATACTTATACTTTTTCTCAAATTCGTTATTCATTTTTTTTATGTCCTCGACATGCAAAGAGAATGGAATGCGCCACATAGCAACCAGCGCTTAAAATATTTGACTATCGCTTAAAACCTACCATATTCCCCTTGCATCTACAAGAAAATTAGCAATAAGATTGACATCTCGATATCTCGATTAACATGAAGCATATGGGGAATAAGCGTTTGTAGAAATAGTTTGTACAAGAGTAGAGAAAGTAATGTGAGTGTAACACATCAGATTTTTATATTAGCACACATATTGTATGTATAGACTTAGGCACTCTGCTTTTGTTCTTCTGTTGCCTCTGCTGGAAAAATTATCTAGTAGATATCTTCGGTTATTTTTGGTATGAAAGAAGACTGTGAGATGAGGTAAAAACTGGCAAGCGAAGCAAACAGGCAATTTGCGGCAAAACATTCCAAGAAGATTTGGATAAATGTGACTTAGAGTTGAACTGAGGAGAAGAGTAGAAGTACTGATGTTAGTGATGCGTCCTGCAAGTTTGACGGATGTAAAAACAAAGAATAACTTCAGAAATGACTACTTGATCGTGTTTCTCTTTAGATTCTATCCCACATTGCTTAAAAGTATTTGCTTTGGGTGTTTCTTCTGGTATCTGTTCTTCACATAATGTGTTGTATAAGTGCGCATTCCAAATATCCTTTATCGTTTAATAAATGTTTTAGTTGCTAGTGACGTAAACGATTTCTTATCTTAAGGCAGCGTTATTTGAGTAGTAAATTATTTTTTCGAATTTTTTTTAGCACCACGCTTGGACGCCAATTTGAAGTAGTTGTTTTGCTTCACATACGGAAAGCCAATTTGAAGTAGGTGGTTTGTTACGTTATTTGTATTACGCTTTGGGCGTCAATTTGAAGTAGGTCGTATTGAAGGAGTTGTATTATTTTTCAACTGTTGGGTAGCCAAACTTGAAGTGGTCTGCAACCGCACGTATGGTATGGTGGCCTTTGCCCCAAGTTTAAAAAAGATTAACTTTGTAATTGGACTGTTTCTTTAAGTATTAAATATTTATGTTTGCCTCGGCTGCGTCAGTATTTATTTTAGCGACATGGATGTCTTGGCAGGGTTGAGGTGCGACTTTAGAATGTAGGCTTACACAAATTATCATTTTACTTCACTCCTTTTATTTATACTTGATACGATTTAAATAACACATCACTGATATAGACCTGTGAGATTCTTTTATGAATTACTTGCACTTTTTAACACGTAAACTATTTTTCATCTCACACAATACGTATTAAATCTCTCGAGGACGCATCTCGCATCCGGTTACAATCACTGTCTGCAGGCATCTGAACTGATTTCAACCGCCTAAACTTGTAAATTTCTGTATTTCAAGTCTCTGATTGGCTATTCCTAATCCAATAGAATACCTTCATTTAACTAAAGCTTTTTTCTGGTTGTAGATAGGCTATTTTTAAACCGTCTCAAAATTTACATTATTGTTGCTCCAATAATGACCCCTAGCATTTAAACTTTCAAATTAATTATTGCCTAAAGGTTACCTCATTGTTACCTCACTGTTAGCAACCTTTAACTTATTATTCTCACAGCTCCTACATTATTAAATTACGTAATACATTCACATAACATTATTACACATGAATACAATAATACAAACATATACAATGATTGTTACATAAATTTTTTATATATTGTTACATACACATATTGCTTTTAGTGCGGGCTGTTATTGAATATACATATTATATAATTAGACAAACCATTTTAAGTGTTAAAAATACTGCCTCATAGTTGATAAACGCCGTTTCTTCATAATCGTCCCATACCACCGTCCCACGGTATAATTGAAAAACAAGACTGTAGACGTACCGAGTTAGCATGTATCAAACATTGCTATCAGATATTTTTCCAGAAAAAGTGTGCTGTAAGAGCAATATGATAACAGACATATTGATTTAGTTTATATATATATATATATATATCAGTTATGTGATATAATATATACCACTATGTATGGTGGAGATTTATTATTATTATGATTACAATTTCTACATGTGAAATTCAAATCTCCACTCTATACCTCTTTGAACGTACTCGGGCAGGAAGGATCAACGAACCCAACATTGCTTGTACATAGAAAACAGCTATACGACTGTAAACTCCCTAATGCCTTTTACTGTGTGACACGTTGATGTTTTGTTTCGCAAGAGAACATTGTTTACGGTTAGGAAGTAGGGACATGATTGTGACCAAACTCGATCTGTGGCGAGATGCATACATACAAGGTAGTCATACAGTCGAGTTCACTGATTTGATTACTTCACCTTTTGCTGCATTCCAGCCAGCCTGATAATACATTACTAGTCATGACACAAACTTTCGTCAGATTAGTTGTGATGTACTTCCCCTAGCCAACTGCAGTATGCTACTCTGACCTTAAACAGTGATTATATAGTGCTTTTCTTTCACATTAGCCACCGCAGCTCGGACTTCCCCCTGAAACACTTATAATATCCCCGCAACAGCCTCTCGTCCTCATAGTTACAATTACAATTACAATGATAATAAGCCCATGCTAGACTCTAGTTCATGGGGTCGTGGGTTTAAACCCAGAGAAGGGCGATAATTTTTTCGGGTGTAAAAATACTTAGCATGGCTTCCTTCGGAAGGGAAGTAAAGCCGAGTGTCGTAGATTTACGGCACGTAAGAACCTCAAGCATGATAAAGAGCCTCTGAGAAAAATTTCCGATCTTTCATGCCCGTGTAGAACGGGACGCTAAGAACCATAGTACTTAAAGAGCGTACATAAATAAAACTCAACTTAATTTTAATGATAATAAGCACATACCTTACTAATCATAAGAGATGTTGGAAATGTCCTCTATCCACAAATTTCTGGCAACTTCTCAGGATATCTTCATTCACACTCGGGAATTCAATTTCCGAAATTGAATTAATTTCTCTCTCATGTTTTCTTTCAGTTCTTCGAATGCATGGGGTGTGTTACATATACCTTATTTTTATGCTCCCCATATATAAAAATCATACAGTTAAATAGGGGATCGTGAGGGTCATAATTCTATACTAATTACCCTATCTTCAAAATTTTTCTGAATTAGATTTAATGACCTATCAGCTGTATGCGCGTTGTTAAAATACAGACTGGCATTCATCGTCGGTCAGCTGCTCAAAAATGGTATGAGTAAGTCGTTCTTGTATCTGCATTTATTCTTTGTTAAAAAATACAGGCCTTATTATTCTATTTAAATTTACTGCACACTTATTTTCGCGTTATGCAAGGGAATCTCGTGTGTTAAATAGAGTTTCTCTGTACTCGGTAATATCTGTTATTTTGTGACGAAACATACCCTATGAATGGAACCATGCTTGGTAAGAGAAGAATATTAACCTTGGGTCAATTACTCTATCACTTCACAAAATTGAGTTACAGAAATTTACCTCATTTCGATCATCACACGAAAAGTAAGAAGTGTGCAAAAATCCCATGCATTGTAATAACCGAAAGGGAACATTGGGCGAGAAATTCACTCTATTTCGGATATTGAAGTCTCCATTGTGAATTAAAGTTTCACGAGAAGATGCCAAAAATATATAGATAGACGAGGACAATATTTCAAACATTTCTAATTGTAATTGTAACTATGAGGACTTGAGACGGTTGTGAGGATATTATAATTGTTTAGTCGGGAGTCTGAGGTGTGAGGGCCGGCACGCAAGAAGCCGTGCGGGGGCCACAGTGTGAAGGAAAAGCACTGTAGCTCCACAAAAACATAAGAAACACTTACTGAATTTGAATATGAATTTATGTTATTAGCAATAAGAGAGAGCAGCTTTTATGGTTGAGCTATCTGCTCCTCAGCTATTGCAGTGCATTCAAGTATAAGTATGACGTAATGCACTTACAATCTGATATACCGTATGCTCTAGAATCGCGGTCCAATTTATCTTAATAGTAATGTAACCCATATAATAAGCAATGGATATAGCTGCTAGTTAAAGTTCCTTTAATGCTTGCGTATTAAGTACGTCGTATATTTAGTTGTTATACAGTTATCGTCGATCAATCAAAAAATCAACCATCAATAGAAATGCTTGTTGAAACTACTAGACAAAGTATAAGGTCTTTCAACAAGAGTGTTCTATCTTTGAACTTAAATAAAACACGTTCTATAAATGATCGAAATTTACTTCTTTTTTTATTTTGGAACATAATTAATGGCATTACGTGTGGAAGAGGACATCAGTTAAGTGACCGCCGCGTCTTCGTTGGGTTGCGCGTATACGGTTGACCCAATTTTCAATGACAGAAGACGTAAATTAGGTCCAACTTCACGAATAACACTCGTGATGTTATTCATAAGATCATTTACTATTTCTGGCTTGTTGACATAAATTTGAGATTTAACATAACCCCACAAGAAGTAATCCAACGGCGTTAAATCACATGACCTCGGAGGCCAGTTAACATCACCACCACGGGAAATGATGAAACCTCTGAACTTCTCCTTCAAAAGATCGATTGTTTCAAGCAGTATGACAAGCGGCACCATATTGCTGGAACCATATGTTTCTGAGATCCATACCATCCGATTGAGGTCAAAAATAGTCCCTTATAAGAGCCCGGTATCTTTCTCCATTGACAGTTAGAGCTTCTCCATCTTCATCTTGGGAAAGGTATGGACCAATGATTCCACCATACCAAAATCCACACCACACAGTAACCTTTTGGGGATGAAGTGGTCGTTCTTGAATCTGCATTGGATTGTGATTGTTCCAATAGCGGCAATTTTGTTTGTTAACACAACCATCCGTCCAAAAGTGGGCTTCGTCGCTGAAGGTGATTTTTCGACAAAAATTCCGGGTCAGCTTCCAATTGCTCCATAGCCCAGTCAGCGAATACTCGGCGCAACCTATGGTCATTGGGCTTTAGTTATTGAGTTAACACCATTTAACTTCAAGTCCAGATGCAGAATTCGCCAAGTTGTGGTCGGCGAAAGCCCCAAATCTTGCGCTCGACGAGCAATTGATTTGTTTTCGTTCTCGCGTACACTCTCACGAAGGGCACCTATATTTTCGTTGGAGCGCTTACGTCGATTACGTACAGGCGTTTTTTGATCGCTGACAGAACCACTTCTTTCAAATTTATCGATCAAACGAATCGTTCTCTCGCAGGGACGTTATACACACCGTAAACTTCCCGCAATACACAGCAAACAGATGATCCATTTTGATAATAAATTTTCACAATTTCTACGCGTTGCTGAATGCTGTAACGTTCCATGGCTATTTGTCAATAACAACTGTAACCACATGAAAAAAATGACTGCTATAACTCAATAACACGGCAGCTATCACATGTTAAAGATAGGACACTCTTGTTGAAAGTCCCAATATATTGAAAATAATAATAGTAATACAATGTTCAAGGGAACATTAAAATACTCATTACAGTTATAAAATGGGTTGATAATTAAAATACTTATGTGAAAACCAGTCTATCCTATTAACAATAAACAGAGATCTACTGCAGGCATCAGCTCCCGATGCTGCAGAATAATTATTTTTTAAATAAAACAGCAGTTATTCTGTACGCGTAAATGATTTATGTAATATTCAGGAATAGCAATTTCTTAGTATTAGATGGCACTGCGTGGCATTGCTGATCTCGGCCTTTTCCGTGGATTCAGGAACCGGTAAAACTTCAGGCGTGGCATTTGCGACTAGTCAAACTTTAGGTGTGCAGAAGAGACTGCCCTCACTCAAATTTCCCTCGCACTTTATTCCAGGCTTGTAAAGTTAATACAGGCGTGTTTAAAACGTCAGTAGAACCTCTCTGTCAGAGGAACTATTCTTAGAAGTCGACTTAATTTTTTGCATATATGCCAACGTTTCTAGATAACGTCTGATATCGTTTGTATGCTCGAAATGCTGAACTGGTTTGTTAATTTTTTCGTCCAACATTATATAGGTGTTTCTTCTTTTCCTTCTTGGCTCACAAATTTCATCATTTTTAGGAGCGTAACCAATAGAACATTTTATGCGTCTTCACTGCAATTATGCTCCATTTAGGGTATTTTTCAGAAGGTAAAAAAGACGGCTGTACGTTTCTTCAATTTGTTGGGTAGCAGAGCAAACAGCACTGGACATACATTGGTCTCATCGCGACAGCTTCCAATATCAACGTGGATGGTGAATATCTATTGAATTGTTTCGAATAACTATAACATGTACCGTCAACGAACAAAGTTCCATTATTCTGAAGAACGTATCTCACATTTTTAGCAGAAACACACTTATTCGCTCATTGTCTGGAGGAGATCATTTTCAAGAAGGTGGTGCAATCCGTAAAATTAACAACTCTTCGGGTAAGATAATGTCTTTAGAGATTTCTGGGTTTTGTGAGGTAATAAGTTCTGAAGTCTCATTTTACACACAGCCGTTTTTACATTCTGGTATCTGGGGTGTTCAGCTACAAATTCGTATCTTTTTGATTTCACATCCTGAAGAACTTCAGGAAGTGAAAATCTTGTAAACTTGTACTATATATCTTCTGTCGTGTGTTACATCTATCCAGTTTATTTTTTATTTCAATGTCCGCCACATTAGGAACACATGCTGGGAAATTATCCTATCCTCGGTTGGAATTTGTAACCGACTATGACATTCTTCTTCCCTGTTTGACACAAATCCAAGATACTCCATTTTCTGTTTCCTGATGAAGACGATACCAATATCCCTCCTCTGGCTATATTAGTGACGGTCGTTCCTTTCTTGTCGTGATCATTTGGTATCCATCAGCCATAGGGAATCTGTAGCGCAATAAAAAATGAATCAATCAAAATGAAAGGACAACATGAGGTTGCTGAAGCGGCTGGTCATTAAGCCTACGGATAGTCAAGATGGGGTCGCCAAAACCATAAATCCAGGAGGTAAGGAAATAAGGTTGAACTGTCACTGGGAAATCGCAGGTAACAAAGCACTCCCTCATCCCTCGTACAGTCTTATGGCGTTTGCATACAGAACTCGGACAGGTTTTACCTGCCTGTAACTGTCCCTTAGCCTCTGTTTTGCTTTCTTTGTAGTGATAATGGTTTGAATGTAGACAACTTGAAACCAACTGCTTAAGAATTCCTGTTCCTGGTAATAATATAATGAATAAATATATAATGAATGTTTTTAAGAGAATAATGAAAAAACATCACTCTTAAAATGTTAATAAAGGATAACAAACATAAAAAGCTGACGTGTTAGGATTATGCTTTCCTATCCACTTCATGTTAATCGAGGTAAATGTTGTAGAAATGGTTTCACTGCACATTTTGCTGCTAGTACATGCAAGAGGTATGCAGGGCAATGAAGCGTTAGTCAAATATTTAAAAACAGGTCGCTATACTCTGGCCTTGAAATTCCATACTCTACATGAATGACAAGAAAATCATATAAAGTTTCGAAAAATTCATACCTCTATATCGGAAATATTTAATACAAGTATATAATATGTCACATTCACATGATTTTCTCTAGTCACTATCGTTTGTTTTTATATATTTTCTACCAGCTTTCTTACATTAGCTTAATCTTTTATCTACTTCTTGTTAATAAAGATAACCGTTTGAATAAATGTTACACATTTAATTGTAGGTGCAAGGGACACAGAGGCTGATATGTCAAATCTTTATTTTCTGATGCTGAAATTCTAAATTTCTTCCCTCACGTCGCAGGAAAGAACTGAATGGTGACCACTTCAAAAATGCAAATTATTGAAAAATTCAAACAAAAAAAAAACAAAAAGCAAAAACGAATGTATCAGAAGTTGCAGATGCCATAAATTAATTTAAACAAAATGTGTATTTTGAAGGGATGTGCATTTCTTTGTTTTAAAATTTGTTCTATTATTGATGGTTTACCAGTTATACAGATTTATACAAAATTAATTCCATATGAAAATAAAACTTAACCGGCTATACGCTGAAAATTCAAGATATATACATTTTATTAGCCATTCAAATGCCTTAAACATATGGTATTTAAGTCAAAATCTTTAGAGCCATTTTTGAGAAAATAAATATTTTCCATGTAAAGGACAGTTTGGTTTGGGACTGTGTTCTTGCAAACCTTTGTGTTACATTCTAAGAAAATGCAGAACCCAAATGCCAACTTTAATATTTATCCCAATTTTTGTTTTTGAGATTTGATGTTCACATACGCACGTACAAACACACCAACCATTTCCAAAGATTCTGTTTTGATTCGGACCTCAAAATGTGTATTTCCAGTGAAATCTCGATATCTATTTTTAGGTTGAATGCAATACATTGTCTACCTAATATACGTGCTAGAGAAAGTAAATAATTAGTGTTTAAAAGAGATCCACATTTTCTTTGAATAGCTAGCTTTTGTCTATCTCGTTCAGTTTATTAGTTTTAGAAAATTACAAAAATTGATTTAGAATGAAGTCAACTTCACGTAGATATACAATTCATTATTCGTGCAAATAATTTAAACATATGGTATTTTATTCAAAATCGTTCGAAATAGTAGTGAGTAAATAAGAAATAAAGAAGAATTTCACATTTGATGGTACTTTGTAATGCAGAGTATCGTGTGGTATCTTTGGAAATTTAATTTAAGTATTAAGATTAATATTTATTCTAGAGTTCGTTTTTTGAATTCTTCTTCTCACCTCAATGTTGAATTTTTGGGTGAAATAGAATGCTTCCTTTCTTAGCCAAGAGGTTCCGGGTTCGATTTCCGGCTGCGACAGGGAATTTTCTTTAACCAGAATCATTCGCTACCCCACAGAAACTGGAAGTTTGAATGTGGGAGGCAACCGGAGTGTGTTTAATAATTAAAAACTCATGACACCAATCTTAAGAAACCTGTGCTGATCGCGCATTCTTCTTTCGCGAACTTTAAATGATTGTATTAGATTCCACCAGGTGGCATCGTGATTTCTTAGTAATTTGATTTCTCCGCAATTGTTGCTTTTTCTAGCTTGGGTTGGGTTCTGCTCTACGGCGGGTCGACAGTTTCCTGCTTTACCATGGGACACATCTTGAGTTTGGTGAATTTCTGAATGGTTTAGTAGCCTTGTAAAGATATATTTTCCTAGAGGGTTAATAACAGGAATTTTCGCAGGGTCCATCCGTTGTTATTTGTTCTGAAGCCTGCCATTTTGTATGAAAGGGAATTCTTAGCGGAGCCAGAGATGGGATTTATGTTCATTAAGTTTAATTGATGTTATAATTGTATCCTGGTATCCTGCCATATGATCAATGTACGTCATTTCTGGATTCGGTTGGCCGCTTTTGGTATTATTCCGTTTATTTCAAGGATCTTTTCAATGAGTCGGACCCTTTGAACGGATCGTTGGATCTTTTATTCCTAATGAAAATTTTAGCAAACTTTTTAAAAAAATTTAAATACTTTTTAGGCATTTAAAACACTTTTCAGAAATTTTAAACACTTTTAAATTCCCTTTTAAGTATTTGAACACACTTTAGCACATTGCAATTCGAAAAAATCACATGTTCTCTAACGAAAAGCGTTTCAGCCATTGACGTCATATACACGCACTGTACCCGAAGTACTATGGGAGCTTTGCTTGTATTCCCACAAGCTTGTATTGTATTGTACTTTGGTTGTATTGTATTTTGTAAATAAAAACACAGCCAAAATACATCTTCAAGTGGCGCGGACGCCTGAAACGGAATAGAGAAATTACCTTGGTTTCTGACTCGCTACATATTTTAGCCTTGGTTTCTGATTCACGGGAGGTTAGGTTTAGTTTTTTTTTATATAAAGTTAAGTTAAATAGGAGCCAGTGATAACAGCAAAGCACGCAAGCGTGCGTTCCTTAATGAGGTTTAGGATTAACTATTTATTTAAGGTTTGGTTTCTGATTCACCGGAGGTTAGCTTAGGTTTAGTATTTTTTGTATAAGCTTAGGTTAATTAACCAGTGGTTACACCGAAGCGCGAGCGAAACGAGTGTGTGTTCCTTAACGAGGTTTATGGCTCACTACTTATTTAAGATTTGATTTCTGATTCGCAGGAAGATAGGTTACGTTTAGTTTATATATATATATATATATATATATATATATATATATATATATATATATATATATGCTTCGCGAGCGTGCGTTCCGTAACGAGGTTTATGATTCACTACTTATTTAAGCGTTGGTTTCTGATTCACGGGAGGTTAGTTTAGGTTTAGCTTTTTAATATAAGCTTAGGTGAATTAACCACTGGTTACACCAAAGCACGCTCGGTTCGTTCCCGTGCGTTCCGCAACGAGGTTTATAATTCACTACTTATTTCAAGTTGTGCTCGTAGTAGAAATAACATTTCCTCCATTTGCTCATATCAGCCTGGTATCCACATCTTTTGCAACGAATTGCTCTTTGGAGTACACGCTTGTATTAATAGCTCCGCTAATTTATCCTACTTTTCCCAAAACTTTCGATTGAAGGTAGTAGTTGGTGCTCACATCCGTTACAATCCATTTTGTAACGTTCAAATTCAGCTTAAGGTTATTGAACCTTAGGCTAAACGTTTCCGTGTTTTCCATCCTCTGCATTACTTCGTCAAATTTCGCGTTATTAAGTTGCCAGAACCTACATCGAAATATAGCCAAATTCGCCTGTATAAACAAGACTACATCTCGGGGTGGGTGGATGGTCGCATTGCATTAGTCGAGACAACATTTACTACTATGAATCGATTCCGTGAGTATTGTTATATACCTGGGTGAGGCCAAAAGATTTGCAGCTAGATATTAAATTTTAGTTGCCCCAGCATAAACATTGGGAGACGTAGCATCAGAGGCAACCAAGAGGACCAGAATCTTAACAAAACATTTCAGAGTAGGCGTGGGATAATCGTCACAAAAATACACAGTATTTCACATTCCTCACATTAACTGTGGTTTATTGAATATTACACGGTGCCCCTACATCATACACAAAAGATTAAAAGAAAGACATTGGAGGGAGATGTTACACACACGAGGTCACATTCTCACGATTCACACACATCCGTCCATGCCAGACACTAGACTTGAAGTAAGTGACGCCTCGTCATACACCACACAAAGAACTAGTGACACTTACTTCAGGAGGTGGAGAGAGATGTCAGGCCAGATGAAATTCAAAACCCAAGCCAAAAGAATTACACCAACAATACTGCCGCTAACAAAGCAATAATGTGTCCAGCGTGACAATACACACACATACACGCCATTTCCCTCCGCTTACAATAATGAGGTGTCTCCGCCGAAAAGAGAAGAAAAAAATAAAACAAAGAAAGTATAAACATACAAAATTGAATACACAAAGATTACAAAAAGCCCTGATGAATTTCCACAGGGATAATAATTCTTCTTAACAATGAAGTAGTCCCAGCTGGTAAAGTCAGAGGTGGAGGAGCCGAAGCATGACCGTAAGGTGTACTGTGCAGCGGCCAAGTGCCCTCTTTGTGTCATATAAAATTGTGCTTTATCCACCCGCTTAAGAGCCTGTAAAAGATCATCTACAGCAAGAGGGTTCATTGGGAGGATAATGTTTACATATTCAGGTTTGAGGCACATCATTATACATCTTAGATCCTTCTTGATGTGTACGGAATTTTGTCCACCGTTTTAGTTGACCTTAAAGCTTTTAAATCACTGTTATGTCGATAAGCTGCATTTAATTGTTAAATGGTTGGCAGTTTACGTGAATTGGTTAACTTTGGCTGCTTATAAAAATTGTTAGTTTTTCCCAGAGTTTACTAAATTGTTGTTTTTAGCTTTAATTGTTAATTGTGGATGTGTGTAAGGATTATTTTATGTTGGATTTTGTAAATTATGATTTTCCGCCTCACGGGAACTTATTACAGTCGGGTTTATTGTTTGATCACTAGGCCAGCGCGAGCTGGAGATTTGGGAATACACAGTTAAAAGGGTCTGTAATTTCAACATTATTCTGCTTTTCTAACTACTAAACTTACGTGGTAATGCACCACTATTATCAAGAACATTAGACTGACAATTTCCCAATTCTTGCTGCATGTAACGAGGTATATTATATTTTGTGAAAAGCTTTGTTAAATAAATCCAGAATATAAGACTTCGCCTGCGTCTTCAACAGGTGCTTGGCTTGGGCAATACTAGTTCCTATCGGTCTGGGCGTTATCCCTTAGCCATGGTCTAAATGTTGCTTGGTAGTTCTTGCACTCACCTTTAAATAATGCCACTGAGTACGAGGCACGCTAGAGAGAGAGAGAGAGAGAGTGAGAGTGAGATTGAGAGAGTGTGTGCAAACCTTACAGTTCAGCGAGCAATAACACTATCAGTTATTTTTGTAAGTCAAATATCCGATATCATCAAAGAAGTTGAAGGGAGCTTTACAAATGAAACACTTAAAAAAGAATACTACTTCATTTAACACGAGATAAATGGTAGAGAATGTAAACATATCATAACGGAAGAGTCATTGTGAAAACTGAGCTGATGGTATAACAGCAGTTTTGGGGAATTTTGTGCAGCTATATTTAATATTAAAGCCTGCATTTATTTAACCTTGTATTTCATATTGTATCCTATATTTTATTTAATATTAAAGCTGCGCAACATTCTGAAGCATTTCTTAAAACGGTAAATAATCTAATCAAAGCACTACGCTTATCATAACCTTATGCATTAAATAGAAACATCACAAAAATGTGTTATATTACATGAAACTTTTCCAGATCGTACTACAATAAAACCAGACCGTTTCTATACTCGGACTCCTAAGATGATAAGGTAACGTAAATGAATCAAGTCTAAAGAGCTTAGTTTAATTATTACACAGTTATATATTTTGTTTTACAAAATAATATTAATTTTATATAAAAAGAAGATATTCGTATTCTGAAATGCCCTTTAACTAACAAATAGCATATACAATACCATTTTGTTACATAATACTTGTGTTTGCAATTAATAACTTAATAATACCACTCAAGTTTTAGTTGCTGAAAATATGCTCAGACCATTCTGTCCTAAATTAATAGGAGCTACAGGTAGTATTTTGTGATGGCTTTCTTAAAAATTCCTGTTCAGTCAAGATAAGCTTCAACATCAATATACTGTAACAAAATCCTGACATCCTTTTCTTTTCTGGCAATGTTGTACTGAGAGCGGAGTACAAAATGTTAATGACACAAATATTTCGTGAAATGTTCTAGATGCTCTGGCTAAACAAGTTGTAGAAAATCCCGATAGCATTATAGGAGTAACTTTCAGATTTGGAATTCATTTAATGAAGAACTTCTAACAATTTTACGGTTTAAACACAAAAATACCAACAGGATAAGTAAGTTTAAACTCCTACATAAAAACCCAATTATAATTTAATTGGTAATTAAGCAGCGCTTTAGAAAGCTTTTATACTTCATTAGATTTCTTTTAATATTGTTTTCTCTTATTCTAGATTATGATTTATAAAGATGACTGTTCTACTGATGTCAGTAAGTGACAGTGTTTTCATAGTCCTTTCCAAAATTTTGTAATATCATCAGGACCTTATTCTGTCTTCCAAATAAAATTCAGAAATAAAACCTTAAGGTGCTGTTCCGATTTGTTCATTGTGTAGTGGGAACGAGTAGGTTAGGGTGAAATTAGGTGTTTCGGTACACAGAGATGGACATTATGTTCAGGTTATTTGTAATTATTTTTCACATACTGTTTTATTTATTTCTTAAAAACATGAGCCCTCATATGATACTATTTTTCTCCCATTACGCTCCCTATTTGTAGGCAGGACCCAGGTAATTAGCTAACCGTTTTGTTACCTTACCCTCGCGATCATTCACTTTAAAACTTGTAAATGATATTCTAAGTTTTCACACGCACCGTCACGCTGCACATTGCAGCAAGAATATGAATGAAAATGAGATATATGTTCCCAATATCAAAGCTGGGTATTTGTACAAAAATGTGCTACACCACGTATGAACCAACTTTCGCACTCTGTTAACATAGCAACTCCTTGGTTAATAATTCCCTCAAAGAGCCTTTTAATTTCATACATTGTGCTAACTTTAAGAGATAAATATCTTGTTTCTTTCCCAACGCAAGTTCGATGGGTTATACTAAAATATCCACAGTCATAGCGTATCTCTCCTTGTAACCGCTTCTTTGTCTTATAAAAATCGTCAAGTTCTATACTTTGGAAATTCAATGGAATGACACGCATATAAATGACAGCGGTCTCCCCAAAGTTTTAGTCTCCTTTCACATAATTACATTGCATTAATTACAATATGTTACACTTAGAATACGTTTTATATATAGACTTTCATTTTGAACTTCCCAGTCTAAATAAATGGATATACATTTTAATTTAAGCCAAAGAAAACTCCTTCAATTTAGACACTGAGTGATAGGTTTGTAACCAAGATTAATTGCAATTTAGGCTTCAAACCCCCACCTCCAGCTACCTGCTTTTTACATTTTCAAATGACAAATCTAGATTATTATGCTTAGTACTTTCTCTACTACTTATCTAGAGGAAGTATTGCAATCCATCCAAATATTCGATATGGAAGTTTTGAGGTCCCCTAAGTCCAAAAGAACATCTTTTACAAAATGATCCGTGCTTGGGTGTGTGCTTACATATGGGGCAATCATTTCAAATCGTCCTAAATAGAAGGAAAATCAACCTTGCAGTTTTTAAACGAAACGAAAGTTTTTGTATTTGGAGACAAGCCCGATAAAGTGCTTTATATAAACTCTTCAAATCGAGAACATTATAATTTTACAATTAAAATTGTTCAAATTTATCGTATCTTCCTAAAATGTCCAACTTCAAGCTGTTATGACTCGCCAACCTTTAAATCTAATTATTTAAATTGAGTTTTATTTTGATTCCCTAAACTTTAATTTCATACTGATAAGCAAACATGTTATTCTTATTTTTATTTAAACAAAAAAAATTCTATTTCTTCAAGTGTAGGCGGTAACGGATTAAGAAAAATAATTATATTATACATGGTAACATTCCGTCATTTAAACACAATGGAACATATACTTTACTGCAATGATGACTGATAAGGATTTGTCCAAAATAATTAAAGAAGTAATTACTTTATGCGTGGAACCAGTAAAATACGTGCTCATTGTCTCTCTTGCACGTGTTTTTGTACTGAAGGTCAAACAAGCTGCTGTGCATAAGGTTAAACAATGAGAACGCTAACTACGTAGTATGCTACCGAGTGGGATGGCTCAGGAGGTTGCGTCTGTGGCCTGCATTCGGGAGGTCGTGGGTTCCATTCCCGCGCCCGACTTTCCTGACTCCCTGGTCACTAGGCAAATGCTGGGAAGTCTCATTGGCTCCCCCGAATTTCTCTTCCCTCATTTCTTCTCATTTCATCTACATCTTTCACGCTACAGGTTGGCTCCAAAGCTGTGTGTCGGACGTCTGCGGTCAGATGGCGCAGACGACTTGCGTGTTGGAATTTATTCTCGGCCCCGTTACATGGAGGTCGCTCGAGTTTCCGCTGCTGGGTCGAGTTTTTCCCGGTCTCCGCTGGAGGAGGCCTGTGAGTCAACTTTCGGTTGTTTGTTTGGGCTGCTTTGAGCGCTCTCCGGCTGGGTGGTGAAGCTTGTAACTGTTAGGGACGTTTGCGTGTCTCTGTCCTGCAGCCCATATGTCACCTGCGGTTCCTTCATCACGTCCGTTCCCCCCGGGGATGTATGCACGAAATATCCGTGTGTGGATCGAGGTGCTAGGTCTCCCCTCCGTAGTGTTCTAATTCTAATCCTAAGCAGTAAGCTGTTTTGAATATTTCCTCACAGATCGCTTGGTGATTATCGTGCATCAACTACGTAAATCACTGGCTTTATTAATTTTTTGTGTTATAACTACGAACACCCTAACATTACCAACATTGGCAGCTTCTCTTGGTGATACTATGGATTATTCACAGTCTAATATTTTAGTTTTATAACATTTCTAAGACGCTTAAAATAAGTAAAAACCATATATATTCTTTTGTAAATATTATAAAAACAATTAGGATATGCTGTAATGAAATGCGGACTTTTATTTAAAAGACCATATTTTGTACAACATTCTGAAATAAAGGGCTCCGGAGCTATGCGTACTTAAAATGCGACAAAATGCGTTAATGCATTACATTTATCATTCATTAGCTCATAAACGTAGATGCTAATATTTGGTAAATATGCTTTCCTTAGCACCCCTTATTAATAGAGGGAGGTTTTTTGCGTTCGATTTCACATGGAATGTCCCATATGTGTACGTCTGTGTGTTTGCGCGCGCGTGTGTGTGTCTGTGAACAACATAACTCAAAAACGAAAAGTCGGTTATATACCAAGATATACTTGCGTCTTCTCAAGATGTTAGTATAACGATCTTATTAAAACAGTATAATATGTTTAAGATATTTTATCCTGAAGACAACCTCTCGAGTATGACTAACGTCTATACGAAAGGCATTCTTTGGAAAGTACCTTCATTTATCAACAAGTAGTGTCTAAAGAAGTGTTCCTTTGGGCATTGAATAAAAATTATTATGTGGCATTTCTAGGGTTTTGAGCCAGAAACGCAGCCTTTTTGAGGACTTTGCTTTCTTTTGTAAAAGCAGTAAGAGTAGTCATTACAGGTATGATAATTCCGAGTCGGAGAAGTTTGCTGCTCTTGCGATTTCGTAACGTTCTCCGCTGGCACCCTATAATATTCTCGCATGTATACAGATTCCGGACTGCTTGGAGCTGAGGCGGTGTCTCAGAAGCTAGGATACCTCTGTCTTCCCCATTTTTCTAAGAGGAATTACAAATTCGAGTGCAAATTAATTTGGTGGAGCCAAACTCCACCTCACTGCAGGTCCCTTAATTAAGTTAGGATTTTCGATTCTCGCACATAGTGATAGCTGACACTTCTATCTGTTTGTAATTTCATAAAAAAATTGCAAATGAATGGCTAGTTTAGTTCATAAGCTTCTGTTGTATCTGTTAGTTCAGATCTGCTGAGGGGCCTCTCCACTTCTTAGCAGACAGACAGTCCTCTTTTAAGATTATAGTTAAACATAGCTGATGATAATATATGTATATAACAAGAGCACTTCAGAGCTGTATACTAGCAGTTAGCGCGACTGCGAAATCAATGGTAGTTTTGGCGACCTATTCCATTCATCTCAAGCTTTTTGATTCTCACTACACGTTGAGGTTGAAGTTGGTATTCTGTGAATTAGTCACAGAGAAGGTTGCAGCATCCCCCAACCTCCAGAGGTGTTACTGGAATGTTAAAGAGTACTAGATTTACATGAATAATAAGTAACCCATTCCAACACAACGCAAATCAGCCCAGCCGAACTCAACACAACCCAAATCAGCCCAATAAAACACAACCCAAAATCAAACCAAGGTAAACAGAAACAATAAATGAATGGATAAATAAGTAAATAGTACAACTTATTTTAATTTCGTTTATTTTTCATTCCACGACTTAAAATCCCTACTTTAAAACTATCTCCTACATATCACCAATATCAACCAGCTGTTTTCACTAGATTGAAGCGTGTCTAAGATCCAAACATAGAATTATCATACAGAAAATTTGGTTTAATTTATGCTTCTAAATTACTATAAACATGCCACTTTATCAATTTTAGGTTGCATATAATTGCGTGCAAACAAGTTCACTGTATTCTGAGCATAAAGTTGCATTTTGTAAAAGGAACAATGCATGTAGAAGTTAGGATAAATAGAATTAAAACATTCGAAGCGTATACCACAGGTACTGTCTAGTGTAAATCGCTATTAAAATGTTATGCTTTACATTTAATTGTACTTCGTTTTCGGAATTAAGTGTGCATCTTCAGCCTTTTGCAAATGGATTGTTCGATCCTACTTTAATCTGCTTAATGCAGCGATTTATTCATTAAATATCTGTACCAGAAACTTGCGATAAGGACACATTCTTCTAGTTTTATTGAATTTATCATAGTTACATATTTTAATAAGTTTGTACTGAAAATACTTCCTTTTTGGAATAAACTTGCGATAAACATGAATATTTTCTAGTTTATTTTAATTTAATTTAGAAGAGTTCTATTTAAACATACAGCTTTTTACTCGAAATACTCTTTGTCTGGAATACTATCAATTAGGCTATTTTTTTATAATTCTCACTGACTTCAGTCTAATGAAAAAAGCACGGTATTGAAAGTGTAAGAGTTGTAAGGTAGTTTCAAGTGCTTCACCATATACGCATCGCAGATTTCATTCATCCATCATCATTATCATCACCTTATTCTTTGCCTTATCTTGAAATGACCAAGCAGGGTGCTAAACTAATAAATGAATTGAAAATACTCACTATTTATTGAAGTTAATCTGGGCGAAGCCTTTTGACAGTATTCTTACAGCAATATATTTGTGTATTATATTTAACTTATTTAGTAAATTCTCCGTCTACCGAGACTAAGTTATCACTCAAATGATCAGTTACCTTTGCAAGTTAGACAATGACAAATTTTTAGTATTTGCGCGAGGTGAAGCTAAATGAATAAATTGAAGCAGTAATTTGTATCACAATAATGTAAACGTCAGAGTGATTGTAGTGTGAATATGCATTGTTGTGTGACATTGATTTGAGGTGTTTGTTGATTGTAAGCATTGTTGAGAAGTGGGTTTATACGGCCTTACTGAAACTGACAATAATAGCGTGCAATAATGTAGCGAGGGGGTGAGCTGTTTATCATTATTAGAGACAAGCAAATGACGTCAGAGTGGCGTGTTTTTCTTAGAATTTGCGGGAACATTTTTCCTAGAGCATATGTTTTCGTAATTTTCATTGGATATAAATATAGACGCTAATGTTGGCCCGTTTTATTAACCAATAGCAGCTCGGTTATAATCTTTAGGCATATTGGGGCGAGGAAGTATAAATCCAGTGTCAGGGTCAAGTTTCACGTAGTTCAACGGAGGCATTCATGGAGTATACATCGCACGAAGTTCATCAAGGTTACGCGTAGCAAATTTATGAAAAATCTCTCGTGTCGTAAAGTTAATTACACAAAAAGTTGAAGTACGCGAATTAATAATGGGCAGTAAAGAAGTTATTATAACAGTTTCAGTTTGGCGAGTGTCAAGATTAATAGGTGAAAGTGATACGACAATAAAAGTGTAAAACAAATTCTTTTATCAGTGTTATATTTGGATAAAAACTCCTTTCCGTTTACACACCTGTACAAGATAAGTGCTTGACCGAGAAATCATAGCTAGCCGGAGGACAGTGAACCCAAAATTAAATACAATAACAGGCGCCCAGTAAAAGATAACACGAAGTGACCGCGACAAATTGTCTTTCATACGTGCGGCAGATAAATAGTAGCATCTTTCGACTACAAACATTAATACCACTACATATTGTTTCCACAACGTGGGGCGAACAACAATAATACCTCCACAAAATGAATAACAAAGTAGTGGCATAATATTAGCACTACGTTTCAGTTTTATCATATGATGTTAAAAATCAATGTAAAGAGAGAAAAAGCCCGAATTGGCAAAACCTAACTATTAAATGTTATGATATTCTAGTACTATAAATAATATAAATGCAGTAAAATTACTAAGAGCAAAGCTATAAGTATGCAAAATGATGCTCGGTATTGAACGCAGAAAAACAAAATTAGCTTCCCTGCCAACATCAAATGGAAAGCTTATCTCTTGTCAGTAGAGTAAAACATATTGTTTTCTATCCGGAAATCCGAATCTTATTTCACAAAAACAAAATTTTGATCTTTCAAACCGAAAAAAATACATTTTAGAAAATGTTCCGAGTTTGTATGGCGTCTGTTCTTCTACAGCTTAACTAAAAAAAAAAAACAAAAAAAATCAATATCTTTCTAGGATGAAAATGTAGAATTTTCATTATATTACTCTAACCTAAAATACCCCTTGGCATGCAAACATGTTATTCTTTATTTTCTCAAGACGTTCTACCAGTTTTGATCAATATCTTTAGACATTGATATGGCACATAAAGTTGTTCTGCAAAGCCTGTAAAGTCGTATTCATTCGGATTCGGTTTTGTATAAATTTGAACTGGGAAACCATAAAATGAAGATATAAAATAACTACAGAAAACTTAAACTAATTAAAATATACAAATAGCCTTAAATCACCTTTATGGTACCACTAACTGTTTTCGAGAATATTCCTTTGTGTAGCCCTGCATTCACCCATCTGGTGGAATATTTTGAAAAGGTGCGTTCTTGTTTTGCTTTTGCTAGGTATGAGCACGTTATAAACAACTGATCGTTTCCGCATGTTTTATACAACTAAGGGCTTATTGCTCAATTTGAAATCATTTCTAGGAAACCATTTATTACGAATAATATAGTAAGGATAAAATAAACTTTTGCCAACATGTCCCAAAAGTAGAACTTTTAACATAGTGCACACGAACTAAAACATTTACATTATAATGAAAATGAATGCTAACGAATCAACAAAACTTCAAAACGTCTGACATTTCGCTGCACCTAAGATCTCGTTTTTAACATAGGTTCTCTTGTTTCAATAATCTTGCTATACACGTGAGTGGATCTCGTTCTAAATTTGATTTATCTTAATTTCAGGAACTAATATAATATTATTTTATTCATATTTTACAAATTGGAGCGCTGTCTAAAATACAATATATGCCGCACGTGTTAAAAGTGTTTTTATTTTGCACGTAGGATTGCGAATTCCTACTCGCAAAATAAAACATTACTTTTAACACTTGGTGAGCAAAATATTTGCCTAATTTTTATACTAACATTCACAACTTATTATATAAAATACTTAACATAATCTATTATTTTATACGAATTACACACAGTATTACAGAATCTCAACGACAAACTTGGGGAACAATAGGTTACTCAAAGGTATTTTAATTTTTTTCTTAAGCAACATATACTTCCAAATACTTTTGTAGTGTTTTGACGATGAATAACAACAATTTTATAGCAATGAAAATGTATTAAAGATATATTAAGTTTTTATAAATTTTTTTTGAAAACTCTGAACTGAGGCTCATTAATACTCGGTACATTTACAGAAATTACAGTTCAACTTATGGAGCATGGCAGAACTCTAGGTATTTGATTTCGTAAAACGCATAATTGAAAATCAGTTCAGGTCTGATGTAATTTGGAGTAACCTATACTATACTTTTGAGGTGCCCACGAAGAAGCAAAATTAAGGGATGTTAAAGCAGGCGAACGCGCTGGCCGTGCAACAGTCACTATTCATCAAATCCAATGTTACTCAAAGTCGTTGGTTAACTATGCTCGTGTATTAATATAGAAGTGCTCCATCTTGCTGAAACCAGAGTTGCTGATACAGCAAACGCTACATTTTCCTATATTCTAAATGAACTACAAAACGCAGCAGCTAACTTTTTACTTTCCCTACTACGTATAGTAAGTAGGGGAAGTATTGTATTCCACCCAAAAATTCGATACCAAGATTTCACCGGAAATACATGTTTTGAGATTCCCTGAATCCAAAAAAAGCATTTTTGGAAACATGTCCGTGTGTGTGTGTCTGTCTGTGTGTCTGTTTGTGAACAGCATAACTCAGAAACGAACAGTCGGATAAACACCAAACTTGGTATTTAGATTCAGTATCTTCCAGAGATGCGACACGAAGGTTTTCAAGAAAATCCCCCCACCCCAGAGTACCCTTTACATGGAACATTTTTCGAAAAGTTTAATTTTCTCAAAAATGGCTCTAACGATTTTGATTAAAATATCATATGTTTAAGATATTTTCATGACAAATGAAATGTATATCTCGAATTTTCTGGGAATGTCTCCAAAAGTATTCTCCATTGTGAACGACTTTTGCATAACTGGTAAACCATAAGAGATAGACAATATTTTACTACACAAAAAATATAAATCGCGTTAAAATACACAACTTATGTCATACGCATTTTTGTTGTTGAGTGAACCATTTTCGAGATATTGCTTGCTATTCGCTTAAATTTTTCAATACTTATTTTCTCCAATGGGAATTCGTTATTCATTTTTTTTATCTTGGATATGCAAAGAGTATTAATCTGTGGCAAAGGGAATGGTGCTGCACCTAGCAACCAGCTATTAAGTGATATGTATGTGCTTAAAGGCTACTGTTTTTCTATATTGCCCTTGTAAATGTATATTCCCCTTACATCTACAAGAAACTTAGGAATAAGATAGAGTCTTCAAATGTTTATCTCGATTAACATGAAGTAGATGGAGAATAAGCGTTTGTACAAATAGTTTGTACAAGAATAGAGAAAGTCATGTGAGTGTAACACATCAGATTTTTTTGTAAAGTTACAGACCTAGCAGATGACTCAAACCAATTCTAGCCCAGATGCTCACGGAAAATCTCTATTGATGCATCCTAACAGCTATCACATGTGGTTCTCATCGCCTGAGACGTGATTGCTTCTGCTTTTAAAATAACCGCCATGCCTGAAATAGACCTGATCTGTGAATAACATGAGAGTGGGAATGACATCAGCATCTCTGCTCTGATAAAACTACTACATTAATTGCATATCGGGTGCGAAATTGCTTGATCCTAGTGCCTGCACATTCTAAAAATGATGCATTTGTAGGTTGTACTTCTGAAATTCCTTCCAACCGAATAGGTGAATTGTGCTAATAGGATGAGCCACAGTACACGTGCTAACTGGAACTTCATTACCAAATCTCTTAACCATGTTATCCTCAAAATGCGAAACCTTCGTATTATATATTCCAACTAAAATTATTGAGGACCAGATTCCCTCCTCGTTTATCGAATATAGATGAATTGCAGTAAAGGTACCACTATGTGGATCTGATATGATCGTAGATGTTATGAGCTCTCCTCGGTTTCCCTCCCATCACAGATAATATGTCAGAGAACTCTCACAATTCCTGGCCCATGCTTGATTGCTAACCTCATAACTACGTACGGTAGTAGTAACTAAGTACATAGGAACTAAGTACATGAAGGTACTGTATTGCCAGAACTGGTAAGATAGGCAGAGACGTACCACGCAAAGTAAGAAATAACCAGAACTTGGCTACGTTGGTTTTGCATAATGATCAATTCGTCTAGCTGATAAACAGCGGTCACAAAAAAATTCCTTGACAAAGAATCTGTTACATTCACATGCATTTCTCTACCTACTATGTCTTATTTTTAATAGCTTCAACTAACTATTCCTACTAAAGCTTATTGCTTTCTCTACTACGTACCTAGTAGGTAGAGAAGGTATTGCATTTCACCCAAAAAGCGATACCGAGATTTTACCGGAAATATATGTCTTGAGGCTCCCTTAATCCAAAGAAAACATTTTTAGAAATAGATCCATGTGTGTCAGTCGTATAAATACCAAACTTGGTATTTAGGTTCAGTACCTTCCAAGGATGCGACACAAAGATGTTCAAGAAAGTCCTCCAGCTCAAACTACCCTTTACATGAAACATTTTGCGAAATTTTTTATTTTTAAAAAAACACCCTTAAACGATTTTGATTAAAATATCATATATTATAGATATTTACATGACAAATAAAATGTATAACTTGAATTTTTTGGGAATAGTTTGAGAAGTCCTCTTCATTCGGAAGGAATTTTGTAGAATCTTACATAACTGGTAAATGCTAAGCGATAGACGAAAACGTACCACACAAAAAATCTAGATCTCTTTAAGACACAATTTATTTCAAAAAAAGTTTTTGTAGCATAAGTCATTTCCATGATATGCGTTATTAATGGTTCGATTTGTTTAATTCCTTGTCATTCGTTTTAAATCTGCGATGGTACTGCATGGGAGGTGCTGTGCGCCAATTTGGCGGCACGGGATTTGCAGGAACAGTCCCGGGTTCGATGGTAGCTCAGGGACTCTCTTGGGTTGATGGTTAATACGACTGGTTCATTTCCCTGCCCATTTATTTCCCGTCACCTTTTTCAAATCTGACTCCTGATATTACCTTGCCACACATACACACACATATGCATTTCTTTACTGGTCCTATCCGCCAACACTCACACTTGTTTTCAGAACAACCTCCAAGGAAATACCACGAACAAGTGTATTCTAAACTCTCCGGTTTCTTTATTTCAAATGTCTTATCTCCCCATTTCACTATCATATGATTTTTCAGGCGGTACACTAACAAAGCGTATTGTGTTTTCACTTGACTACAATGGGGGAAAAACCATCCCCGTTTCCTGACTGCTACTGGCACTGTCTTTTCAACTCATACTCACCTTTATAGTAATACTCGTTTTCCAGTCTTATTTAAATGGTATTAACCATTCCTGCTGTTATTAATATTTATTATCTCTATGGCTATCATTTTATATTTAGCTACTCAGAACGTACTGTCTCAAGTCCCATCGACTTTCAGTTGTTTCTCGCGATTGCATGGAAACAGTATAGAGTTTTAAGGCCAGGTATAGCGTCCAGTTCTTAAACATTTGACTATCGCTATTCTCTTTGTATCTGAAACGAAATATGTAATCTAGTCATTTCTGCAAAGGTTTATTTGGATTAAAATGTAGTAGATAGAACAATAAGTTTTAGTAGGAATAGTTTGTGTACCCACTAATAGAAGATAGAGGATAGCGAAATTCATGTGAATGTATCACATCAGAATTTTCTTCTATCTACTTCATGTTAATCGAGATAAACCTTTGCAGAAATAGTTTCATTACACATTTCGTTGAAGGTACAAGGGGGATAGAGGAAGTCGAATAGATACAATTTAAAAGCTAATCGCTATATTATGGTCTAGAAATTCCATACTCATTCCGTGACATCACGAGAAACAACTGAATGGCGACTGTACTTTAAAAATATAACAATGCATTGAAAAATTCGAACCAATAGCAATATTATTTGAAATAAATCGTGTATTTTAGAGATATCTACATTTTTCTGTTGTATTGTCTATTTCTTATGGCTTAACAGCTATGTAAAATTATACAAAATTCCTTCCGAATGAAGAGAACCTTTCAATCTATTTCCAGATTATTCAAGATAGGACCTTTATTTTTCAGTAAACATTTTAAATATACGGTATTTACACAAAATAATTAAGAACCATTTTTGAGAAATTTGAACATTTCAAAAAATCTTTCAAATAAAGGGTATTTTCGGGTCTTAGTACCGTATAGTTGGAGGATACGGAACATAAATACCAAGTTTGGTATTAATCGGTCATTTCGTTTTGGCTTATGCTGATTAGGTACACACATACATTTTTCTAAATTATTTGTTGGGACCTCAAAGCATTGGTGAAATCTCGGTATCGAATTTTTGGGCTGAATACAATACTTCCTCTAATTACTGTAAGTACGTAGTAGAGAAAGTAAAAATGAACCTATTTGTTGCCTTTGTTTTTGAATACTTGATTATGAGGTCTTTTGTCACCAAGGATACAAGTAATAGTTGAATTTGTAAAGTGCAGATAAAGTCGTGTGAGTATGGTATATAGTATTTTTAAAAAAACATTGCTCAACATCTTCTGAACCCTTTCATTTGTTACTAATGGTGTTTGTTTTAAACGGACTTGTATTCTGAATTTACTACACGTTTTCGTATATACTTACTCAGAAATCGTGTACCCGGAAATTTCCTTTTATCTCTCCCAACAGATTTGTACTTAATAGTCCGGGAAAATACGCTGTTTAGTAGTCAGAAGAAAGGGCTTCATTGTTCGTGTCAGGCATACAAGCGCACACAACAAAGACTAAGGCATGCTGCTGTAAAACCGGCAGCAGACAAAGCAGCAGGCATAAGTAAAATTAGTTGTATGGCGATACGTGTAATATCTCTTCCTTGGAGGAATGTGCAGGTTTATTAATTTTCGAACATGAGCTTTAGGGGTGAATTTCTATTCAGGCAAAATGAGCGCTGACTGGAATAGAAAACTTTGAAAGACGACACCAGGATTGCATAGATAGAGACACTTTAATGTGTGTGTATGTGATTGATTTTCGAATAAGTTTTTAGTGGTAGTTTTAATTAGTGGATATTAAACATAAATTCTCTGTTATGAATTTACATTATTATGAAAGGAATTTAATTTAACTGCAACTAAGCAGCTTGGCAAAAACAATCTTTGCACGCCTTGCCATACAATATGAGGTAAAGGTAGGGACGAATGGAGGGGTCCCCGAAACCGGGACAGAGCATTTCTGCAGGCCATTCGGCTTCTTATGCTTCTACCATGATCCTATGGAAGGAAGGGATGAGGGGAGAGACCCGAAGGGCGATCAGATCCAGATGACGAGCGCAAGCACGGATGGGGTCCCCAATATTTCCAGATTGAATGCCTCCAACGCTACCCGGGCCCACTCATTGGGCCTCGAGCCTCCGGAGGATCCCCGAAGGAACGCTTGCCCGAAAGCAGCCAGAGGTGGGTGTGCAACTGAACGGTCCCTGGACGACCCAGGGAAGAAATCGTACAGCGTACAGACACCGCCCAACCGCGACCTGCCGAACACCGTCGCTTGGTCCTACAGCTTTCAAACAGATGGCAGTGAAAACGATGGGTACAGGAAATGAAGGGCAGGAGAGTCGTGGCATGATATGAACCACCCCAGAATTCGCCTGCCGATCCGGGGAAGCCACGAAAAACCCTTGGACCAAAGTGGGTGGTTGCCGGGGATCGAATCCGGGCCTCCCGAATGCGAGTTGCACACGTTACCGTGATGCCACCTCGTTCGGTACACCTATGGTCTTTGGTCATATTTTTCCGGGGTGTTTAACAGCTAGTTATAAGTTGGCAGGCTTTATTTTCTTAAGAAACATGACAATGTTGATTCAGTTTGCCTCTCTCTCCCTCTCTTACTTATAGAGGACGCAAGTTAATGGAGTTCACCAAAAGCAAACTATGACATATGTACCTCATTATAGTGCTCTTTGGTTACTTGATGATATTCTGCTTGTTCAGTTGACATCAATACCACCAACTGCTCCAAAAATACATGCGTGGTAAAGATGCGGATATGGATGGTGTGATGCAGTGTTACTTTGGCGGTACAAGCAATATCTTGCAGGATGTCAACTGTTGAGATTGGTTGGGTAGAGGCCGTGGTGTTCCACGTGTGCCTTTATTTGGAATAGTTTTGTTGCTTACATATGTGTTTCACACTTTTTAATTGTTTTTAAAACACGGTTTCCCATTAAATGCAATAGGATGAGATATTTAATCGCTGGGAAGTGATTTCATTAATTGTGTTGTTTCAAAACAAAATTTTACTGAATGACTTGAAACTAATAATTCCCATTGTGAGGTTGGGAGTACACTCTGAATTCTTGGGAACTGACATTAAATTGTTTCTCCTATAGCGGGTCTGGGTAGACGCTTGACTGTCGCCAGTTTGAGAGAGTGCTCGAGCCTACCATTCCATGAAGAATGGACAGTTTCCAACGGCCTCTTGCCTCTACGTTTCTTAGTTCATGCGACACTAGAAGACATTTTGCTGTCTCTAACAGGCACAAAGTCTTTTGGGCTAGTCAGAGTGGAGTAACATTATGTATCGGCTGCTCTATCGGTGCCTGCCTCATTTTAATGCCTAGCGATATCGGAATGTTTAGGAAATAAGGTTCGGTAATCTCAGGGTTTCTTTTGTGAGAATTGCAAACAATCCTCCGTGTCCAACAAGGACTGCTACAACACTTTACCTTCAGCACCATTTATTTCCTATGGTTATCACCATAGTCGTAATATTAATATAGTTCCGGAATTCTGGGAAGTTATTATGAAACTTATCGGAACGACTAATTGCGTATGTTTCCTAACCAGAATGTCCTTTGCGTCGCGATAACTTTTTAATTCCCGACACCTCATCCGCACTTTTTCTCGCGGAGACCTTTTTTCTCTAGCACGTCTGATACACACCGATTATCTTCCTCAAGTGTAGCTCTTTTCGTTTGAGTACCTTCCCGTCCCCTAACATCAACGTTTCAATCTTTTAGTTTAAACCCTATTGGTGACTCTTAAATTTTATTTGTTGGCTTTCTCTACCGAACGTGTATTTTTCGTAGCGTTTGGGACAGATTCCTGTCTTTGTCATGCTTTCTTCAACTATGCTACAAAAGACATCTAACTCTCTCATGACCGTGACTAATCTCTAAGGGGGAGCATCTATCCCACGCATAACTCTCCAGAATTGTGTGTTTGACTATTTCATACAGCTTTAACATTAATTTACAATATTCGTGAATGTTTCATAGAAGAGGGGAAAGCTTCCGTAACAACCTTGGGTATCTACCTACTGGAACATCCACCAGTAGAGGTAGTAAATAGAGAATGAGCTACAAAGATAGTTGATGGATACATCACCTCCGCAAACTACAAGATGACATTGCCACCGTTTGCCTCCAAAACCTTCCACAACCAGGAACTCGGTACATGATGCCTGAATCGAAGTTTAGTACACTCAACTAAAATTAAAGAAAAAAGAACATTTAACGGAAATAGGACTAAACTTTAAAGAAAAGCAATGATGAAAAAAAATGGTGGCAAATAACCTTTGTATGGTTTTCATAGTTTATAGTCCATTAATATTACAAACGAATAATGAATTTTCTAATGTTTTATATTCGTTGCGATTAATATAATAATTATTTTGTGGATGAAATGATCTCCATTACATATTATAGAAAAAATCAAATTAATTCTGTTACTTCAATTGAAATACTGATTAATTAAGCCTTGGCGAACTGCTTTCCCAGACAGTTCTTTCTCCTTTCATACCACTCAATTCCTCCGACAGTCAGCAGCTTAGGGGCACCTGTTGGATCTTCACTGGTGGTTCTTCCGATATTGTACATACAAAACGGCGGTAGTAGTTATTGTTGTTGGCAGATACCAAGCAGGGGCAGTCTATAAAACGCCACGTTAACTTAGGAAGATGACGCACAGTGCTTAGACGACGTCCCGACAGAAATATGGCGAAGATGAAGCCCTCTACATTGACGACATTTATGATTCATAGACATGCGATAACGGTTGCTTGGACAACGGAGTCTCTAAGCAAGACGCCGAATGGAAGACGTGACACTATTGCTGCTTAGATGGTCTATTTTGGCGACGAAAATACCACTTCTAGGATGAATGGCAATACGATGGCACTACTAACTAATAAACATCAACAATTACATGGATGAAGTCGCCGACTTTGACGACAATGACAACACATTGACTACTATTACTACTACTACTACTACTACTACTACTACTACTACTACTACTACTACTACTACTACTACTACTACTACTACTACTACTACTACTACTACTACTACAACGACGAGGATGACACTTTCCTCGATTTGGTCAGCGTCCTCATCGAGGATGTCTACTACCTGAAAAACGCCCGTTACGTAGTGCCGATCGTTGCTATTATTGGCTCCTATTGTGTTACAATGTAACATTTGGCGCACTAATGGTTAAGTTGGTAACACTGCCATCAACTGGTTCTTATGTAAATCCGACCCTAACGCTGAGAGGCTCAAACTGCACTGCCAACTCTTTCTACGTCTACATTTATGAGTGAAGGCGATATTCAATAAAGAAAACTTAATGCAATGTGCTAACATTAAGCGCAAATTGGTGTCAAATGCCAACATAAAATAAAATCCTTTAAAGTACCGCTGACTGCACTAATTAGGAACATAATTTTGATGCATAAATATAGTTTAGTCTTTATGGAGCTAATACATCTAGGACTGTTTATAACCTATTATTTTAACCTGCCCTTTACTTGTAAGAAAACATCCTAAGTGATTCCAATGGGAAAAGTGGCACATTTCTAACACTTTTTTTTCAATGAAAACCAATTTTTTAATTGGATCCTTGAATTTTCATGAAGAGATCGAATGTATGTTTTTTTCAATTTTTTCATTGTAAATGTTAACAATTAATTAATTTACACCCAAAAAAGAAAGAAATAAAAAAGGAGGTAGGTAGGAAGGAAGAATAAAGCAAGATGGAAGAAGCAACATCAGTAAGCTCTGCACTAACTTTTAGCAAAGAGGAATGAAAAGGTTACTGTGCTTATATTGTCAAAATATTTTACGTAATCGAAATATATTAATTGTAGTTATTTAATGGTTGTGATTAACTATGTTAAACAAAAAGGAAAACTCAGATCTCTGCAGAGGAATGAGCATACTAGCTTCCTTTCCTCTTATTGGAAGAGTGTATGATAATGTATATTAGGGTATTTATGAGCTATAACGCAACTTGTTTTGCTCTTAAGTTTCATAGAGATTACTTCTGGATGTCATGACCATTGTAAATTTATGGATTTCTGGAGACGACGTTTATGACACTGTGAGGCTGCATAAATGGTCCCTACAAGGCTAGCAGCGAGTTTGTCCATACCATCGTAAATTAGTTAATTTCTCCTTTATCGTTATACACTTTAATTATTTTATTACGCGACTGTGGTGTGATAATGCCCAACGAAATCATACCAAGTTTATAAGCATGCACGCTTTTGTTCTCTCTGGTACGCCAACTTTCTTTTTCCGTCTCCTTTTTTCCCTCTAAGTCTTTTCCTGCTGGGAATTCCGTAATTTATCATAACCACCTAAAGCAGAGAGAGGCAGAGAGAGAAAGCAGTAATGGAATGAAAGCCTCGGAAAGAAATATACGGCAGCAACAGCGCAGCCTTCCAAGTTAGATCCGGAGCAATAGAATGCCTGTGGTGAGAAAAGTGAGACCAATTTTACCAATATTTACTTTCTCAGGTGTGTGACGTATATAATGCTTCTGTGCTAACAGGATATTTCCTCTAGGAACACTTCCTTATTTCTTCCAGTTAATGAAAGAACCAAGCATGGGCTTTTAAGGCGCTTATGTTTGTATGTGAACATTGTGGTTAAACAGATTAAAATGTAATAAAAAGTGATTCATAAAAACCAGAACATTTTTGAAACTATACCAATACTGTTTAGTGGTATCTACAAAAATACAGTAATAAATACTTCATAAATTGTAATGCTAGCGGGAAGACTGCCAATCCTCATAGTAAATCCTGAAAATTACTTCCTTACTTATTTTAGATACACACTTAACTTCACTGCTATTTCTGGCAGCTTGTTGCAGTGCTTCCACCATAGGATGTTGATTCTGGTGATAATACATTTCTTCAAATTTTCATTTGTAGTCGATAAACCTGGTTAATCTTTCCACCTCAAGGAAGAAAAAAATCTGATGTATTACACTCACATGACTTTCTCTACTCTTGTACAAACTATTTATACAAACGCTTATTCTCCATCTACTTCATGTTAATCGAGATAAACATTTGCAGAGTATCTTATTGCTAATTTTCTTGTAGATGTAAGGGGAATATATATTTACAAGGGCAATTTGGAAATACAGTAGCCTTTAAGCACATACATATCTCTTAATAGCTGGTTGCTAGGTGCAGCACCATTCCCTTTCCAACAGATTAATACTCTTTGCATATCCAAGACAAAAAATGAATAACGAATTCCCATTTGAGAAAATAAGTATTGAAAAATTTAAGGGAATAACAAGTAATATCTCGAAAATGGTTCACTCAACAAAAAAAATGTATATGACATAAATTGTGTATTTTAACGCGATCTACATTTTTTGTGTGGTAAAATTTTGTCTATCTCTTATGGTTTACCAGTTATGTAAAAGTCGTTCACAATGAAGAATACTTTTGGAGACATTCCCAGGAAATTCAAGATATACATTTTATTTGTCATAAAAATATCTTAAACATATGATATTTTAATCAAAATCGTTAGAGCCATTTTTGAGAAAATTAAAATTTTCGAAAAATGTTCCATGTAAAGGGTAATCTGGGGTGGGGGGATTTTCTTGAAAACCTTCGTGTCGCATCCTTTGAAGATACTGAACCTAAACACCAAGTTTGGTGTTTATCCGACTGTTCATTTCTGAGTTATGCTGTTCACAGACAGACACACACACACAGACACACACACGGACATGTTTCCAAAAATGCTTTTTTTTTATTCAGGAGGTCTCAAAACATGTATTTCCGGTGAAATCTCGGTATCGAATTTTTGGGTGGAATACAATACTTCCCCTACTTACTATACGTAGTAGAGAAAGTAATAAATCTGGTAGCATGAGTTCGGTGATATGAGCGGCCATAAAACCTAAGAAAGGATTTTATCATTAAAGACAGTGTTGACGAGGGTGAGCGACCTATGTGCCGTGCGGAAAGGTTACATATTAAAATAGCGCCGAGCGACTGCATTGTTCTGCTTAACGAATTTGTGTAAAGTATATTTGTATTTGGTTGTATTTAATGTGTCCGAATAAAAGATTCGTCCCATGTTAAGCTCTTCATAATCTCATATCAAACTCCAAGTTCCAGAGTCTCTTGGTTCCGCAGTCGGTCACGTTGATGTTAACTGCCACATTCATATCAGTTCGTAAGCGACGAATCCACTCAATCAAACATTATAGTTAGCAAAATATTCTAATTGTATTAGCACATCCTTTTATTAAAGGAAAATTTAGGGGAAGTTTGCAATATAGAATTTCACAAAGTGCCAAATAATATTAAAATATTGCAAATCTAAAATAATTAGGAATTATAGATTGCATTTAAGAAAATAGCGGAAATACAGGCGTCTACGATTCGGTCAGTCTGTTGTCATTCGCTCATAGATTCCAGTATCAATAAGAAGCAGGTATTTATTGGGACGGAAGGGGCCAAGGAAAAACCTTCATGGCTTTCCTTTTGGATCGATGTAAAAGTATGATTGATTTGGGCAGCATTCAACTCTGGACACACATTTATAAACATGATGCGCTTATTGGAACTCTAAAACCTCAATGAGAGAATATGAATGCAATTGTCATAGTGAGTAAAAACAAAGTATACTACGTGAGATTCAGGCACATTTTGCCAACTAAAATTAAACTTTCATTGGTTGAGAACTTGGCAAAATTGTCATATCTCTGCCCACCTATATTAGGTATAAGGAAGTGAGAAATAATGAAATAAATTATCATAGGAGTGAGTTTAGAACATGATGTGGTTTCTTGTATATCTGGTGCCCACTTGCCCGCCGGTTTTAAGTGTTTTATTTATATAGGTAAATCGCGTGAGGAACACAACAAACGTAGCCATTTTCCCGATAAATCACATGCAAGTGGGTACTGCCAACCTAAATAAAAAGTGAAATGCACTAAGTATGCGATGTGCTGTTGTTTCTACGAACGTGAATCATTCGAGTTTTAGACGCGCAGATCCCTCGGCTACGCCCTGTCGTCGCTTCGCACCGGCCGCAACTTCCTACACTCCTCTCCTTCTAAAAAACATCCTTCGGCTACGCTTTGAGGCTGAGGGTCCTCAATCTCTCGGCTACGCCTTGAGACTGAGTATCTTACCGGCTTCGGTGGTATTATTCATATGTTGGCAGCATTACGTTAGAGCAAGCGTAAGACCAGTTCAGTCGCAATGCGGGCAGAGGTAAGGCAATTTACCCGAGAACTTTAAGTAGCGCTAATGATTTTCTTTTGTAGTAAGCCTTTGCTCCTGTATGAAAAGGGAGGGAGGGAGGAAACTCTGAATCATACTCAAGGGGAGCGATGTGCCTGGAAACGACCAATTCCCACATAAGTCGATATCATCGGATAATAATAGTTTAATAAAATGCTTGTTTTATAGGAATCACTCTGTAAGAGTCCATTTTGTAGTGCACAAAATAATTTTAAGTTGTATTTTATGCAAATATACTGCAAACCAAGCAAGATGACTCCGTGGTAAGGTGGGAGGCTCGATTCGCGAGGTTCCGCATTCGATTCCCATCGACCACCCACACTAACCTTGGGATTTTCGTGGTTTTCTCTGGTCGGTAGGCGAATGCTGTGGTAGTTTCTTATCTACCACAATTTACTTTCCATAATTTCCCTTTCATCCCGCTTCTTTCTAATGTTTCAGGTGTATTTCTAGGTTTCGTGGTGTATGGCGGAGCTGGACAGAGGGCACGGATGCTTTCTCAAAGGAAAGAATACTCCCCGTGGACACTAAAGGGCTGCTTGGTTGACGAGTTATCATCGCCCTCTCTCGGCAGCTCCAATGGTCGAACGAGTCTTGAGCTAGGAGGGAATGTTAGGGACTTCCGCGCGTACTTGTGGCTCTAGCCTCCTGTGGTTCCTTCACTTCATCCCTTCCTCCTGTGGGGTTGTGATAGCAATAAATCCCCCGTATGTCGCAGTGCACGAGGTGTCCCATCCGTTGTAAACCTTATACCTATAAATATACCACAAGGAATGGATAAGAGAAGCAGATGATTGCGGTTACAGTAATACAAAAGTCTAAGCGGTTTTGTTCCATCTGTTCTTGCAAGACCAGTAACACCAGTACTGAAAGCTAAATGATAGCTCTCTGGCGAGGAGCAACAACTTTTTGTTTCCTAAAAAGTGAAAAATTCACTGTTTATACAAAAAATGTTAAGTTAGGTTAAAATTTTAATGGCGAGATTACCGTAAACACAAAGTCATGCATTTCGTTTGTTACCTTAGTATTAAATATGTTTTGCATACAAACACTTGTGTAGCTGGAAAAAATACGGCCAAGTTTTCCTTAACTGTGGCGTTTTGATTATTGTTGTCTACGAATTCTCCGGTAGTTACATTTTTCACGCGCTTTCCGATGCTTTCTGATGTATTATTTTCCTTTACCATAAATAACCTGCAGTCTTCAAGCTTCTATATTCACGTTTTTAACGTATTATTTTAAATTACTGAAAATTATTGTTAAAGTTTACAAACACAGAATTTGTATACGTTTGCGATGAATTTTTATAGCTTTGTTCGTGTAGCTTCAACATTGTCGTTATCACCACAATGTTCTACATTGTATACCAAAAGTAATACTAACTTGTTTTCTTTTTGTGGGTGAAGCTTATGTTTTAAAGCACTAGCTAGCCCAGCTAAACTCAATCGTTACAATGCAACCTGAACAGTATAACAGACTACGGCCGTTGGATCTTTTAGAGCTGTTTGGAGGAAACGATTCAACAGGTTGTAGCAGCTGGTTTCCTCAATAAATGAGAGTGAATTCCTCAATATGTGTTTAAAACAGAGCGATTTGAAAAATTTATCGACACCTTGGAAATAAGCATGGCAAAGTTCCATTGTGGTATGTCATATTAATGTGTTTGGAAAGATTTGACCAAAATAGAAAATTGTAACCTAGAAAATCTTTTCGGAATACACTTGATTCTGTTTTAGTAACATTGCAAAGGCTTACCTGAAAAGGGCGTGAGGATGTCGATGTGCCCATATATTCACGACGATTCAGCGTTCAGTTGGATTATTAAAAATAATTATCTATAGTATCACCTGAAAAAATAAGTCGGGAGTTGGAGAAGAGAGTGATGACGCTTTCAGTAACTCTTCGGTATTGTAAAATTGAATTATATGTACCTAGACAGTTTAATGCAAACAAAACAAATTATAGTTACTAATTTATTTCTGCTTGTCTGTATATAATTATCGATATCAGAATGTATGATTTCTCTGCACTGGTGCAAAAAATAGTATTATTCGTTCAAAATACTAAGAGCAAAAATTAAATTTTTAAAATATATTTCTCCGTAAATACTATTTGTAACCTCTTTGAAAAATGCAGAACAGTTTACTAGCTATTGGATAAAAGTTTGTGGCGATTGTTCAACCACGTTTCTTCCTTCTACACTCAAATTCAAACCAAGAAAAAATTTACTAGTCACAGTCACACTTTTCTCGTTTCGTTTTTCGACAATGGGTACTGAAATGACCTCACGTGAGCGTGTTCTGTTTTTTATATGTAAACATTTTATAGTCACTAAAACACTATTACTTCTTAAACCAGCCCTAGGTTTTGTTTACCCTTTTTGGTGCAATTTATAGAGAGGAAAATCATTGCTTCACAGCTTACATTATTTTGTAGAAATAACTCAATGTCAAGCATACTTTACTTAAAATGACAATAAATGAAATAAAACAAATCCGACTGCCTCTGGAATCAAGGAGTCAGTGTTATTGCTTCTCTACACAGAGGTCCCGGAATCGATTACGGCTGGGGCAGAGAATTTGTCTCTAATCAAATCATTCCCTATCTCCCGCATAGTCTGGAAGTAAGAACATAAGGTATTTAATAGTAAAAACTAAACGAATGTGTTGCATTCACGTAAATTTATCTTCCTACACTTCTATAAACTATTCTTACAAAGGCTTATTCTTCTACGAGGCGTGTTTTTAAGTTTTTTTTTTAAAAAAGATAACAGAACGTTATTTTCCAAATTCTTTATTAACATTAATTGCCTCACACTTTACACTACTTCTCCACATAGACACCGCACTATTCGGGCATTTGTCGTAACGGAAATAGTTTTTGTATGGCTTCGTCAAAGAATGATGCCACCTGTGATGAAAGCCAAGTCTACACTTCTTGTTTTAGAACATCATCGTCGTTGAAATGCTTTCCACCAAGGAATTTCTTCAGATACAGAAACACATGAAAATCGCTTGGTGACAAATCCGGGCTGTAGGAAGGGTGGTCGAATTGTTCCCAACCAAATGTTGCGATGAGATCTTAAGTTTGTTGGGCGGCCGGGCATTGTCACCCATTATTGTTTCCCCATAAAACTCACACATTTCACGATGAATGTTTCTCGCATTAAAAAAAAAAAAGAATCACTGATCCGACTTCACGTCGGCGGGTCGTTCGATTGTTTTTATTTCTTTATTGCTCTAACAATAGGAAAACACAAATAGACCATCACTCACAGTTGCATCTGGCTTCCGAATGAAGGAGGAAGTGATCGTGCATGCTCAAAATCGCGAGCGTAACGCTGCAGCGGCAAATTATTAAAACAGTACCTAATTTAAGAACACGCCCCGTATCTACTTCACGTTAATTGAGATAAACTTTCATTACACTTTACATATTTCGTTGTAGGTATAAGAATACAGTACACTAAAGCAATAGTCAGACTTGCCACTTGCAAAAGGTATAGGTATTTGAAAATTCAAACTAATAAATGGAAATGGTTAACGCCACAAAAACTTTTTACATAAATTGTGTACTTAAACAAGCTGTCCTTTTTTGTGTACTACGATTTCGTCACTCTTACGATTTACCAATTAAACAAAACTCATTCGGAATGAAGAAAATTTCACAAACTATTTCCACTAAATTACAGATATACAGGTACACTTTATTTGTTGTGAAAGTAGCTTAAAATATGGTATTATAATCAAAATCGTTAGCTTGTTTTGAGAAAATAACAAATAACAAAAGGTTTTCTATGTAAAGGGAAGTTCGGGGTGGGGGATTTATTTGGAAATGTTCCTTGCTCCTTGTGAGAGGCTGAACTTAAATACCAAGTTTGCTATTTAACAAATTTTTCGTTTTTGAGTTATACTGTACAAACACACACACAGACCTTCTTTTAAAAATTAATTTTTTTATTCAGGGAGCCTCATAGCGGATTTTCTGGTGAAGCCTTGGTATTGAAATTTGGAGTGGAGTGCAGCACTTCCCCTACATACTTTAGGTAGTTGAGAAAGTGAAAATGGAATGTCAAGGAAACAAACCTGCTGATCAACTAGTAACAGCATGCGGTTGTGTCGTATATGTATGTGTTCGTAATAAAGTTTATATGCAGTAATTTGTGATTTTTAATGAATTATGATTTAATTTAATTTATGTTTTGGCTACGTCAGTTACATATTTGGCAGAGCAAGTTCTCTTAACAAGGGTGATACGGCTATAGAATACGAGAGTTTCACACACTTTACACAAGTTAGGGCCGGTTTCACCTACCCATGTTAAAAATACTATTACATATTGTTTGTTAACAAGGTGTTCAAGGTTTAACATAAAGTTAAAACTTTTGCGTTTCATCAAGCTTAAATTGTTAGCTAACATTTTGTTAATGTCAAAGACAAGTGCGATCGCTAACTTTCGAGAAGGCATTGGCCGAACTACACTTTCTGAACGTACTCCGATGCACTTTTGTCTACGTATCGCCGCGCTCTGTGTCAGTAGCCGACAACTATTTACATTCATGACAATGGCCATGTGATTTTCCCGCTTGTTTGAGGTTAGAATCATGATGTCAACTGAAATAAACGTTTTACCGTTTGAAATGCGTTAATTAACATCTGGTTAATAAGTATAGACGTATTGTCAAGTGCGAGAAAGTTGAGGTCTTACATTAAAGGATAAGATTACAGCCGGGACAAAATTCACTAGCAATTTAATTGGAATGAACGCGGTTCTCTTAAGTCCAGTAAACAACTATGGCAATTTTATGCTAACATAAAGTGCTGCGCCAGAAACGTTAGGTGCAAAGGGCGTTTAAGACGGTTTAAAACTGGTGGTGGAACTGCATTGAAA
Source organism: Deroplatys truncata (assembly GCA_030765065.1). NCBI lineage: Eukaryota > Metazoa > Arthropoda > Insecta > Mantodea > Mantidae > Deroplatys > Deroplatys truncata. Next base: position 261,058,650 of record CM060981.1, on the reverse strand, counting down.
CTAAAGTGGACGAAAACGTGTTATCGCTGATTAATCAAGCAGATCCGAAAAAAATAGTTTGCTTCTTGAAGCAATTGCTTTGCAAACATTCCGGATAATCTCACGAACGGTAATTTTGGAAATACCAACATTATCACAAGTGAATGAAAAATGTTAGTAGCATAAAATCTAAGTACCTAATTAACACTTAGGAAAAAGAGGCATGCTTCTGTTGGTAGTATTCTAACCTCTCATATTTCACATAAAACCATGCTCATGGCCTCTTGGACAGTCTATATTGCTTTAAATATCCCTCCTTTTGCAGGGTTACAAGTTTATTAGGACGTACGACTACTCTTCTATTAGGAATGACATTCAAAATGCCAATTGTAGCAAATTCGCATCAACAGCTTGGTTTGCGGCAGTTCTAACATGTGTTTAAACGCCTTAACACAGGGGAAGGGGATGTTAATTTAACACCGACTTTAACACATTATTAAAGTTAAAATTGTATGATGAAACAGAATTTGTGTTAACTTCAGTGTTAAATGAGCTTAACATTGTGTTAAAATTTAGCATTTGTTGGTGAAACCGGCCCTTATAGTTTCAAATTATCCCTTCTTTATTACTTCTTGAAGGCAGTTGAATGATGTACCAAATAGTAACAAATTACTGAAGTATTTACATATGGAGCTGTAAGATATTACGTTCTATATGTGTGCTAAGGAACTGCAGTTTACATAAAGTTTCTTAAGTTCTTTATTCGCGTTAATAATTTATAAATCACACACATTTATATCTCTGCGAATATTAAATGAAATGTATTTTACACTTGTAATAATTATCTATCTCTAACTACATTTTTTAAAGGCACTGCAATAAAATTTCACATCGGCAAACTCTGAGCTTCATCTACTGAACTGACTTGGCTTGGGTATGCTACCTCTTAGCGTCCACAGCCTAAAAGTTTAAATTTAATATTTCTATTTACTGATTGGCTAAGCCTACTCTAGTAGAACGTTTTAGTTTGATATTCATTGGTTTTTTGCGCCCACGTGACTATTTACAAACTTTTTGAGTTGGTAGCCTTCCTTACCTTTCTAACTTATTGTTAGCCACCCTCTGCTTTCCACTTTATGACACTGTTTGCTACAAAAAAACAGCTTGCTTCTACCCTCACAGCTCCTACGTTTCTAAACTAAGAAATAAATTCACATAATATTTTACACATATATACAATAAATATACATAATACAATGGCTGAAATGTACACTTTATAGCAATTACTGATCGCTTATAGGCGAGCTATTATTTTTATATTGCACAATTATATTAATAGCAGTTAAGGGATAACAAAATACCGCCTCAAGCATCACAGTTGTTCTCAAATCAAAGCGGATACTTTGTAATGCGACCATATAAGTTAAAGGGAAGCATACGAATGAAACAATAACAAGAAGAAAAAAAGAGAGCAGGGAATTATGCAAATTGCGTTCTATCCGTTAGAAATGTGGTGACTAAAATCCATTAATGTGTAACTTTCTAGTGGAATTTACTTTGTGGGTTGTTTCGAACCGCAATCTATTCTTTGCCGAGGTCCAAAGCTATTGCGATTAACCCATCACGTGATTTAAGACTTCACTTTCTTTCCGATATGGAGGTCATTTGAGATTACTTGCACTTTCTCATCACTGGACCATGAACATTCACTGGGCGGATGAGCATTATGAGGTGAAGGGGGCCGAATCGGACGTTACCTTTAAGTTTATCGCTTGGTTTTATTTCCGTTGCACTTTCCTGCTACGCCTAAAGCCAAGTAAAAGTGGAAGCGAAATTATTTGATTTCGCTTACTTCCAGTTTCTGGGAATTGCTTAATTTTACAATATTTGGTAAATATATGCTATTATTTTTGTTAAATTTGATATTACGTATTATCTTATGTGGTTTCAATTTTATGCTACTTAGGGTTATTTGGAAGTACCGAAGAAACAAACAACTCTTGTGATAAATACCGACTCTTTTCACGTCGAAGTATGCAGATGAGGGATATTCACAAACTGGGGACTTAACAACTGTAACCAATACTGCAGGTAATACAGCTTTCCATTCATCAAATATATTGGCCAATATGCGAATTTATATTCTAGTTAAAACTGCAAGATGAAGTGAATGTGATGTATACCTGTACGTTGATACCTATTCAAAAAGAAGCATATACGTTGGTTTTAAATATCTCTAATAGGACAAAAAAAGGGAAAAAAAGGAAAAAATAAAAATGAGAGTGGGCTAGTGAAACTTCTATCAGGATATTAATTCAAGTGTTTTTAGCGCATTAAAAAACTTATTTACACAAGGATATACACATATACACTCACCTTTTTTGGTGAGTTTACTGCTAAGATTGGTAATTAATATGGTATAGTAGGAAACTTATTTTGTTTTTCATATTTCACCTAACTTAAGTGCGTTTTTATATTTATAAACCTTTCGCTTTACAATTAGTATTTTATAGCTTCAAAACCTTTGTCATATATAGCTTTTATTGTGTTGCAGACAGTGTTAACCAAGAATACAAGCTACTATGATATGTATGAAATAGGTGCCATTGACAGTTAACTAAGGAACTAAATTTAGATTTATATTCATAGATGTTTTTAGGTGTAGATGGCTCGCAATTTTTTTCCGTGAGGGGAAAGTATTTTTAGAAGAGAAATACAAGGTCATTCAAGAAGAGGGAACCGACTTTACATATTTATTTCTAACGAACGACAATAGATGCGACACACTGAATAGAGAAAAGTTCAACGTTTTATTTTATGTGTTCAAAATAAGCACCATTTGTTATGCGAGAACGACCAGTGCATACGCAACCATCTTGTACAAATTTATTGTACCAATTGTAAATTTTTTATGAAGAAGCGGCTGGTTGTTGAACTTACAACGAAATGCACGCTGCACTGAAACAATGGATTCACTCTTTGCAGCACACAAAACGACTCTTCCTGTGGCGTCACCATTTTCTCGTAAACAAACACAGCGCCGCTGCAGGCACTGAATGGAACTAATAGTTAGGGCTTAAAACTTTGAAATTTCTTCTATTCAGTGATATGTCGTATGTGTCGCTTTCTATTGTCCTTCATTAGAAATAAATATGTAAAGTCTCTTCTTTCTTTTTGAATAACCCTGTAGATGCAGTTATACTCTCGAACATTTAAAACAGTTTTATCACTGACTGATGTGTAATCAGGAAACTTAACATGGATACAATTATTTTTATTATCCAAGTGTATTAATAATGTTTATGTTGCTTAACTATTAATTAAATTAATGATCCATGCCTTAAAGTTTTTAGCAATGAGATCTTGAATTGAAGTTTTAAATAGAATCACAAATTCCGTTATAAAAGTCTACAATCGCATGACTTTCTCGACACATTCAACTTCATATAATTCTTTATATGCTGCAGTGTTCATTTAAAAACTATTTATTATACACATATTATGTTACTCACGATACAGTTTTGACTAACACCCTCAATTTAAGGAATATGGATTTGGTTGCATGCAAGATACGGAAAATAAAAATAACTTTTCGTATACTTGTAAGTCGGTTTTTGTTACTATGAAATCATTAGGGATAACAGAAGATGCATAATATGTTTTATGGACCACATGTCAATTCAATCTAATAGACTTAAATGTATCAACCAATATTTGGAAAACGGTAATGTTACAAAGCAATTGGTATAAATGAATACTTCAATGATCTCTTTTTACAGGTTTTTACTCCTTTAACCCGTTAGGTCATATCGGAAGACGAATGAATGAAATGATGGCATGCCCATAGAGCTTAAAGTTATCCGACATTCATCTTTTCAGGATAAGGGAAAACCGCGGAAAAACCTTATCCGGGTACTCAACTTAATCGAGCATCGAACTCTGGACCTCTGGTGGGCTCTTTACATTTTGAGCAATTTTTTGTCTATCTCTTACGGTACAAAAATAACACCATTACACAAAATTCAATCAGAATGAAGACGACTTCATATGGTATAACTTTTACTGCTCATACTTATATCTTAAAACATTTTATATTAGTCGAAATCGTTTCATTCTTCAGAAAATGTAAAATACTAAAACTTTTCCCAACAAAGGGTAGTTTGGAGAGGGGAACGTTTTAAAAATATTCGCCTGATGTGATCTGACTAAAATATAGTCTAGGTCAAACGGGCGCGTGTGCACCCACCCACACACAAACTCACGCACGCGCGCGCGCGCATACACATTCATATCCGCAACTTTTTTCAATACCTATTTTTTAGGGAATCGGTGGACCTCAAATAATTTATTTCTGGTAAAATCTCAATATATTTTTTGGGTGGAACACTATACTTTCACCACTTGCTTTAGGTGATTGGTAGAGAAATAAAAACTACTTTTGCGCTATATTGTTTTATGCTGATAAAATTCATCCATATGTCACTCTATTTTGGTCAGTTTTATTCCATATTTAGATATTTTAAGAGCATATGTGCTTACTCATCGTATTAAAATAAAAAACAAGCATTCATATTGAAACCAATCCTTTTGCTACACGAGACTGGCTTTCGTTATAATGTTTCACTGTATATGAACAGTGATAGCGTTTTTACTTGCAAAGACCTTGATTCCAAGCTGCAGTCCTGGCGCCTCTGTTGTCTAGGTTTTTAGACTGTTACAGTATACTTTACTTTCTCATTCTTTTTTACGCAGGAGGAACACACGGGAAGTGCTTTGCACAATGATTTCTCTTCTCTTTACGTTAAAGAAACGTTACTGAAGTTGGAGTAACTGTGTTATGTAGGTTGTTTAACCTTAAACTTGAGGTAAAAGCTGAACAGCGCGAAAGTAAGAGTTGTTGTAGCTCCATTGCCGGAGGCTCCCGTGCGGTTTTCACAAGAAGCTGTGCTGCGTATGCACGTTCAAGGCAAGATAAGATGTATCAAGACACACTTGTTTTTAAACTCTGCGAAACGGCGTGTCTTTCACTTTGATACTACGGTTGTTTCTCTTTTGTTTTGTTCCTGTGACGTCGCTGAAAGCAACAGTTTGTTTACTCCGTTCTCGGTCACTAGCTTTGTAGAAACGATTGGTAAATTGAGAAGCCAAAGTGTGCTATAAGGCAATTGATGTTTCCTAAACGCTGAAAGTATTATTTATGACTTTCAAAAGACAATGTTTTCAGTTTAGTTACCTAAAGCAAAGAGGAGAAATCTGATATGTTACATTCACGTGACTTTCTCTACCTTCCATCGTTTATTAGTGGGTATACAAACCATTCTCACAAAAGTTTATTTTTCTATCTACTTTATTTTAAGTGAGATAAACTTTGCAGAAATAACTACATTACACATTTGAGTACAGATACAAAGGGAACAATTAGTCAAGGTTTAAGAACTGGAGCTATATGCTGCCTTAAAATTCCATACTCTTTCCATGTAAGTAACAAATGAAAATCTGTAGAAAAATTTGAACCATTAATAACGAATATTTCGGAAATGGCTTTCCTATGCCAAAAAAGTTATTTGAAGTAAAGTGTGTGTTTTAAAGAGATCTGTGTTTTTTGTGTAAAAAGGTAAAACCTTTTCGTCAATCGTTTAACGTTTACCAGTTATACAGATGTAAATATCTTTAATATATAGTGTTTTAATCAAAATAGTCAGTCGTATTTGCGAAAATAAAAAAAATTCAAAAAATATTCCATGTAAACGGTAGTTAAGGGCGGGATATTTTTTTTCAAAATCTTCGTGTCGCATCTTTGGAAGTTACTAAACTTAAGTAACAAGTATAGTATTTATTCGACTTTTCTTTTTTGAGTTTTGCCATCCACGGACACAAACACGGATCTAAAAATACTTTATTTTTAGATTAAGGGCCTAAGCATGTATTTCCGGGGAAATCTTGGTATCGAATTTTTGAGTGGAATGTAATACCTTTCTTACCTACTACGTACGTCGTAGAGAAAGTGACTAAAAATTTAGAACTCTCCTTTTGTGTGTATATGTAGGTTTCATTGCTTGTAAAGAGGTCCTGCTGGAATGGGAGAATTTTGCTTTTTTACATACGCTACAGAGAGGTTCATCAAAAGGAACAGACTTTTGGGAAAATGTATGCGTGCAACAACTAATATTTTGAGAATTGCCTAATGCTACTAGAAAATATATTTTATATCAATCATACTTTAACTGGATTTACGTTGCTTCCGCAACAAGTGTTTATCCTCTTACTACATAGTATAAATAAAAATCTGATGTGTTACACTCACATGACTTTTTCTACTCTTGTACAAACTATTCTTACAAACGCTTATTCTCCATATGCTTCATGTTAATCCAGATATCGACATGTTAATCCTATTGCTAATTTTGTTGTATATGCAAGGGGAATTGATAGGCTTTAAGCTATAGTCAAATATTTTAAAAGCTGGTTGCTACGTAGAGTATTCCATTCTCTTTGCATTACAAGGACAAACAAAAATGAATAACGAATTTGAGAAAACGTATAAGTATTGGAAAATTTAAGGGAATAACAAGCAATATATCGAAAATGTATGTGACATAAATTGTGTATTTTAACGCGATCTACATTTTTTGTGTAGTAAAATTTTGTCTATCTCTTATGGTTTACCAGTTATGCAAAATTCGTGCACAATGAAAATTACTTTTGGGGACATTCCCAGAAAATTCGAGATATACATTTTATTTGCCATAAAAATGTCTTAAACATATGATACTTTAATCAAAATTGTTAGAACCGTTTTTGAGAAAAAAAAATTTCTCGAAAAATGTTCCATGTAAAGGGTAATCTGGGGTGGGAGGAATTTCCTGAAAATCTTCGTGTCGCATCTCTGGAAGATACTGAACCTAAATACCAAGTTTGGTGTTTATCCGACTGTTCGTTTCTGAGTTATGCTGTTCACAGACACACATACAGACACACTCACGGACATGTTTCCAAAAATATTTTTTTTGGATTCAGGAGGCCTCAAAACGTATTTCCGATGAAATCTCGGTATCGTATTTTTGAATGGAATGCAATATTTTCTCCTATTACTATACGTAGTAGAAAAAGTAAAAATGAAGAAAATTTCAAAGAGAACTTATAGCAAATGAAATGTCATTTAAATAACCGAAAATAGTATTTCTGTTACAATGTTAGGAACATTTTCGAACATGTTTCCATGTAAGGGTTGCTTGGGTGGTTGGTTCTATGAAACTGTACACTTTGTGTGCTTTAAATATGCCCCTCTTCGACTTTTCATTCCTGGATTATGTTCACAGACACATAGACAAACACAGGATATTGACTTGTGTTCCTTATTCTAAAACTAAAAGTATTCTTTGTGCTCAGAAGATCTCAAATAAGTTTCGTTAAACTGTAGAGATATTAACAGTATGGCTGATTTGAAACTAGCCTAAAATCGCCTCTGTTAATGTTAATCACTGATAGACAAATAAAAATCTTTATAAACATTCTCAATACTGAAGCCGGAAGAATAAAATTGAAAACAACAATTTTCTACTCAGAATATACTTATACAGCTTAGGCTCTGGAAATGTGTAATTTTGGAGAAGTAGCCTTCACTAAGACAGTCGTAATCTTACTACAGGAGTCAGGAGGAGATTCACGGGCTTAGTCACCGTAAGGCCAAATATTTCTCAGCGACGTTTAATTTTTATTGCACAGCGTTTATGCCCCGAGAAATATTTTCTTAATATTATTGAAATCGACATCTTAAGGGGTGATTTTTCGCGGACTTAGGAGCACAACTGTACTTTTTGATACCGAGGTGGCAGTGGTAGGGAGGAAAGAGACAGCATTTCCGCTTGAGGATAAAATTACCGGTACAGGGTTATGGCCCTTTCGTAGCTTCGAGCTGACTATCTGATTTTTATTTATGGGGAAGCTTGAAAAAACAAAGTATATAACAACAATCTGATACAATAGAAGATGTAAAACAAAATATCATAGGAGGAATTCCTAGAATCACACAGCTTATAGATGTTCATGGAATTTTTGAAGGAGATTATTTTCAACACATTAACACAGGTCATTAATATCATCATCAGCTTCCAATACTATTTTATCCTTTTAGGTATACTTTTGTTCTTTTAGTAAAAATCCATTACTTTATGTCTGGAGATGCTGTCTCTCTCTTCCCGCCGTTGGCGCTGCAATCCTCCAACGCGTTACTGCGCTCCTGCGGTCTGCAACCCAAATAACCTCCGCGTATAACAATGTACTTGCTAAAATACACTGTAAAATCTAAATTAATTTTTGTATTATATATATATTTATTAAGTAGTTCGTTCCTTTTTACTTTCTCTTTCTCTACTACGTATAGTGAGGCAGTATTTTTAACACTTAAATAATTTCAGTCTAATTATAGAATATGTAAATTCAATAACAGCCCACCTTAAAGCAATATATGTATGTAATAATTTTTAAAATGTATGTATCAGTCATTGTATATGCTTATATTATTGTATACAAGATCAGTAATGCTATGTGAATGTATTACGTAATTTAATAATGTAGGAGCTGTGAGAAATAGGTCAAAAGTTGCTAACAATGAGGTAACAATGGGGTAACCTTGAGGCAATAATGAGTTTGAAAAGTTTAATGCTACTTTTGATTCTTGGAAGCAATAATGTATTTTTTGTGACAGTTTATAAAATAGCCAATCAACAACCAGAAAAAGCTTTAGTTAAATGAAGGTATTCTATTGGACTAGGATTAGCCAATCAGAAACTGAAATATAGCAAAATTTACAAATTCAGAGTTCAATTGCTTGTAGACAGCGCTCATAACTGGACGCGTTGCTTGTAGACTGTGTTTTTAACCGGACGCGAGATGTGTCCTCGAGAAGTTTAATATGTGTTCAGCGTGAGACGAAAATAGTTTACTTGGTTAAAAAGCGCAAGTATTTAATAAAAGAATCTTACAGCTCTCTATATCAGTGAAGTGTTATTTAAATCGTGTCAAGAATTAACAAAAAGGAGTGAATTAAATATTATAAGCCTACATTCTTCCGCCGCATACGCCTTGCAAAGAAAACCATGTCTCTAACAATAATACTGACGCAGCCGAGGCAAACATAAATATATAATATTTAAAGAAACAGTCAAAATTACAAAGTTAATATTTTTTTAAACACCTTTGGGGCTAAGGCTACCGCAATTTTTTTACCATACCATACGTGCGGTTGCAACTACTTCAAGTTCGGCTCCCCAACAGTCGAAATATAATACATCTTCTTCAAACTGGCTTACCATATGTAGCAGCAACAACCTACTTCAATAGTAAGTAGGGGAAGTATTGCATTCTACCCAAAAATTTGAAATCGAGATTTCACCGGAAATACATGTTTTGAGGTCCCCGAATCCAAAAACAAGTTTAGAAAAAGGTCCGTGTGTGTCTGTGCGGAAGTGTGTCTGTGAGTAGCATAACTCAAAAACGAAAATTCGGATAGATACTAAACTTGCTATTTAGGTTCAGTATCTTTCAAAGATACGACACGAGGATTTTCAGAAAAATTCTCCCAACACAGACTACCCTTTACATGGAAAATGTTTTTGAAAAGTTTGATTTTCTCAAAAATATCTATAAGATTTCGATTAAAATATTACACATTTGTAGTATTTTCACGATAAATAAAATGTATATCTTGAATTTTCTGGGACTGTCCCCAAAAGTTCTCTTCATTCTGAATGGTTTTTTGCATAACGGGTAAACCGAAAGAGATAGACAAAATTTTTTCTAGGTAAAAGATGTAGATCTCGTTAAAACACACAGTTTTTTGTCATATACATCTTTTTTGGAGTGAACTATTTCCGAGATATTCCTTGTTATTTGTTTGAATTTTCTAATACTTATACTTTTTTGAATGGAAATTCGTTATTCGCTTTTTTATGACCTGGTCATGCAAAGGGAATGGTATACTCCACATAGCAACCAGCTCTTAAAAGGTTTGACTATCGCTTAAAGCCTACCAATTCCCCTTGCACCTACAAGAAAATTAGCAATAAGATTGACATCTCGATATGTCGATTCATATGAAGTAGATAGAGAATAGGAGTTTGTAAAAGTAGCTTGTACAAGAGTAGAGAAACAACACATCAGAGCTTTTTCCTTCTTTCTTTTCTGTTTCTTTCTTCCAAAGATGACTTTCTGACGAGCAAACCACCCATGATATATTACGATAATGCCAATTTAAATATATTTGAAGTGCTGTATAAATACTGAGTGTCTGAGCATAAACAAGTATTAGTTACTCGAGCTTACTGGTTAGTTGAAGAAGTAAACTTTCTGCGGTCCACCCCTAGCAAATAATAAAATTTTAAACTTGCAAATTGTACAGGAGCGTTAATGAATAAAAAGAGTATAAAAGTGCAGTCATTTCTTGCACCAACCACATTATCATGATTTGATTTCAACAATTCCATCCACACTTCCCAATCCCAAGTAAAAGCAAAAGTTTTGATCGTCGTGGATATTAAGCATTACTTTAAGCATTTTTCCCGACAAAATAGCAAATAAAATGATTGAGATGTATGAAAGATAGGTAGGTAAACATTTTCAATGCACTTTTGATGACAAAATTATCAAACAATCCTCTAACACCAATGTGATGTAACCTTTCCTTGTTAGTGTTACAGTGACGAGTTGTTTAAGCAACATCTACAAGGGAGAAAACCAAGGAAGATTAACTAAGTAACGTTTGTTGTAAGGCATTTCGAAACTAATCAGTGATGATAGCTGCTACCACAGACAGCCTTGTAAGACTTGAGTGTAATTTACCGTAACAGGAACGCATGTATCGGATACTTGTATTGCTCAATAGGCATTTTGCTTCTACACGCAAGCACAACGTTCGAGTAGGAATAATGGAAAGAGGAGAGACAACAGTTGCTACATATGTATGAATATTGCGAATAACAACTGCAGTGTAATAACATTGGAGTGCGGTGCTTTGTTCAGTCGGTTTATTGTCGACCATATCTGTGCATTGCAATGACAGCGATGTAATATGTGGGCGATCACTTGTTGATTCTTTTTCTTATTAGTCGTTTGTCTCCCAAGACACTGGAAAAAGAACCGAAGAAACCAATGTTAGGTTTAAGTTAACATAACTATTTCTGTTGAAGATTTAGTTGAGATTTATTCCTGTAGTTCATCACAAGCAACATCTTACCCCTGTTGTTTCTTATAATAAAAATCTGATGTGTTACACTCACATGACTTTCTCTACTCTTGTACAAACTATTTTTACAAACTCTTATTCTCCATCTATTTCATATTAATCGAGATAAACATTTGCAGAAACGATGTTTTGATATGCAAAGAGAATTGCATTTTACACATAGCGACCAGTTCTAAAAATATTTAACCATCGCTTAAGGCCTAATATGTTCCCCTTGTTTTGTATTTGCAAGGGCAATATAAGCACATACATATCTCTTAATAGCTGGTTGCTATGTGCACCACCATTCTGTTTGCCACAAATTAATACTCTTTGCATATCCAAGACAAAAAAATCTGATGTGTTACACTCACATGACTTTCTCTACTCTTGTACAATCTAATTTTACAAACGCCTATTCTCCATATGCTTCATGTTAATCGAGATATCGAGATGTCAATCTTATTGGTAATTTTCTTGTAGATGCAAGGGGAATATGGTAGCTTTTAAGCGATAGTCAAATATTTTAACGCTGGTTGCTATGTGGCGCATTCCATTCTCTTTGCATGTCCAGGACATACAAAAAATGAATAACGAATTTGAGAAAAAGTATGTGTTGAAAAATTTAAGCAAATAACAAGCAATATCTCGAAAACGGTTCACTCAACAAAAGAAGTGTATATTACATAAGTTGTGTATTTTAACGCGATCTACATTTTTTATATAGTAAAATTTTGTCTATCTCTTATGGTTTACCAGTTATGCAAAAGTCGTTCACAATAAAGAATACTTTTGGAGACATTCCCAGAAAATTCGAGATATACATTTCATTTCCCATGACATTATCTTAAATATATGACATTTTCATCAGATTCGTTAGAGCCATTTTTGAGAAAATTAAAATTTTCGAAAAATCTTCCATGTAAAGGGTAGTCTGGGGTGGGGGGATTTTCTTGAAAACCTTCGTGTCGCATCCCTGGAAGATACTGGACCTAAATACCAAGTTTGGTGCTTATCCGACTGTTCGTTTTTGAGTTATGCTGTTCACAGACACACACACACAGACACACACACACACACACACACGGACATGTTTCCAAAAATGCTTTTTTTGGATTCAGGAGGTCTCAAAACATGTATTTCCGGTGAAATCTCGGTATCGAATTTTTGGGTGGAATGCAATACTTCCCCTACTTACTATACGTAGTAGAGAAAGTAAAAAAAGCTGATGTGTTACACTCACATGACTTTCTCTACTCTTGTACAAACTATTTTTACAAACGCTTATTCTCCATATGCTTCATGTTAATGGAGATATCGAGATGTCAATCTTATTGATAAATTTCTTGTAGATGCAAGGGGAATATGGTAGGTTTTAAGCGATAGTCAAATATTTTAACGCTGGTTGCTATGTGGCGCATTCCATTCTCTTTGCATGTCCAGGACATAAAAAAATCTGATGTGTTACACTCACATGACTTTCTCTACTCTTGTACAATCTATTTTTACAAACGCCTATTCTCCATATGCTTCATGTTAATCGAGATGTCGATATTATTGGTAATTTTCTTGTAGATGCAAGGGGAATATGGTAGTTTTTAAGCGATAGTCAAATATTTTAATGCTGGTTGCTATGTGGCGCATTCCATTCTCTTTGCATGTCCAGGACAAAAAAAATGAATAACGAATTTGAGAAAAAGTATAAGTATTGGAAAATTTAAGGAAATAACAAGCAATATCTCGAAAACGGTTCACTCAACAAAAGAAATGTATATGACATAAGTTGTGTATTTTAACGCGATCTACATTTGTTGTGTAGTAACATTTTGTCTATCTCTTATGGTTTACCAGTTATTAAAAAGTCGTTCACAATGAACAATACTTTTGAAGACATTCCCAGAAAATTCGAGATATACATTTCATTTCTCATTACATTATCTTAAACATATCATATTTTCATCAAAATCGTTAGAGCCATTTTTGAGAAAATTAAAGTTTTCGAAAAATCTTCCATGTAAAGGGTAGTCTGGGGTGGGGGGATTTTCTTGAAAACCTTCGTGTCGCATCTCTGGAAGATACTGAACCTAAATACCAAGTTAGGTGCTTATCCGACTGTTCGTTTTTGAGTTATGCTGTTCACAGACACACAGACACACACACACAGACACACACACACACAGACACACACACACACACAGACACACACACGGACATGTTTCCAAAAATGCTTTTTTTGGATTCAGGAGGTATCAAAACATGTATTTCCGGTGAAATCTCGGTATCGAATTTTTGGGTGGAATGCAATATTTCCCCTACTTACTATACGTAGTAGAGAAAGTAAAAATGAATAACGAATTTGAGAAAAAGTATAAGTATTGGAAAATTTAAGGGAATAACAAGCAATATCTCGCAAACGGTTCACTCAACAAAAGAAATGTAAATGATATAAATTGTGTATTTTAACGCGATCTACATTTTTCGTGTAGTAAAATTTTGTCTATCTCTTATGGTTTACCAGTTATGAAAAAGTCGTTCATAACGAAGAATACTTTTGGAGACATTCCCAGAAAATTCGAGATATACATTATATTTGTCATGACAATATCTTAAACATATGATATTTTAATCAAAATCGTTAGAGCCGTTTTTGAGAAAATTAAAATTTTTGAAAAATGTTCCATGTAAAGGGTAGTTTGGGGTGGGGGGATTTTCTTGAAAACCTTCGTGTCGCATCTCTGAAAGATACTGAACCTAAATACCAAGTTTGGTGTTTATCCGACTCTTCGTTTTTGAGTTATGCTGTTCACAGACACACAGAGACAGACACACAGACAGACAGACACACACACGGACATGTTTCCAAAAATGCTTTTTTTGGATTCAGTGAGTCTCAAAACAGGTATTTCCGGTGAAATCTCGGTATCGAAATTTTGGGTGGAATACAATACTTCCCCTACTTACTATACGTAGTAGAGAAAGTAAAAAGGCATTTAATTGATAGAAATTTGTCTAAATAGCTATGTATAGTAAGTAGGGGAAGTATTGTATTCCACCCAAAAATTCGATACCGAGATTTCATCGGAAATACATGTTTTGAGATCCCCTGAATCCAAAAAAAGCATTTTTGGAAACATGTCCGTGTATTTGTCTGTGTGTCTGTGTGTGTGTCTGTGTGTCTGTCTGTAAACAGCATAACTCAGAAACGAATAGTCGGATAAACACCAAACTTGGTATTTAGGTTCAGTATCTTCCAGAGAAGTGACACGAAGGTTTTCAAGAAAATTCCCCCACCCCAGATTACCCTTTACATGGAAGATTTTTCGAAAATTTTAATTTTCTCAAAAATGGCTCTAACGATTTTGATTAAAATGTCATATGTTTAAGATATTTTCATGACAAATAAAATGTATATCTTGAATTTTCTGGGAATGTCTCCAAAAGTATTCTCCTTTCTGAAGGACTTTTGCATAACTGGTAAACCATAAGATATTGACAAAATTTTACTACACAAAAAATGTAGATCGCGTTAAAATACACAATTTATGTCATATACATTTTTTTGTTGAGTGAACCATTTTCGAGATATTGCTTGTTATTCCCTTAAATTTTTCAATACTTATTTTCTCAAATGGGAATTCGTTATTCATTTCTTTGTCTTGGATATGCAAAGAGTACAAATCTGTGGCAAAGGGAATGGTGCTGCGCCTAGCAACCAGCTATTAAGAGATATGTATGTGCTTAAAGGCTACTGTATTTCTATATTGCCCTTGTAAATATATATTCCCCTTACATCTACAAGAAAATTAGCAATAAGATAGAGTCTGCAAATGTTTATCTCGATTAACATGGAGTAGATGGAGAATAAGCGTTTGTAAAAATAGTTTGTAATAGGGTAGAGAGTAACACATCAGATTTTTTATTCACCAGTTCACACGCCTAAACATCTTGAGAATCACGAATACAAACCAATATACAAGGTGAAATAGTATGTTTGTTTCCTTACCGTTGCAGGTGAAGCGGTATGTTAAGAAAGCCGTTATATGTTATGATTATTTTGGTCACCTCATTGGGGTTGTCTCGCTACATCATACCTGAGCAATGCGATCATCTAGAATGATAATTTGGAGAAAGAGTGCTTGAAGAAGGTAGTCGTAAACTTAAATAAAGGTCAAGCATGCGCATGCATTTGAATTGGTTATCACCTTATGACTCGGACATCTCAATTGGATTACGTAACACTTGTGAAAATGCATTTGATAACAGCGTTAAGTTATGACATTTATGGAAGAAAACGGAACAATATTCCGTGGAAAATCTGTGGAAAAATATTAGGAGTTTGTGGAATGGAATTGAAAAGTAATCGAAGGGGTGGCCCAGGTGTTTAATTTGGAAACGTTAAGGACCCCCCCATCAGATTTGACAGTTCTTCGTACTTTCTTGCCTAATTTCTTCCTCCTGTAGGTTTAATAGATGCAAAGGCCTAGAGTTGGCCGCAGTGGAAAAAATCTCCCAGATGATTTTTGGCTGGAGATTATCGTTCAGCTTGCACAGAGTTTGAAAAACATCAATGTGGCTGTTAATGTGAATGGGTTGCAATTTTTATTAAGTAATCCATACACTAACTTTCAGTGAGACCGCATGAGATAGCTCCACGGTAAAGCGTGAGGCTCGCATTCGATAGGTTGCCGGTTCGATTTGTGCCGGTCATACCCACTATGGCTTTTTCGTGCTTTCCGCTGGTCGGTAGGCGAATACTTCGGGTGGTTCCCATTTTATCATGAATTTCCTGTCTCCCTCATTTCATTTCATCAGTGTCATCTCATCCACTTTAGGTTTGTAAGACCAGGCGACGCCGGTTTGTGTTGCGACAGTGCGGTGGAATTTACGCTATGGAAGGAGTTCTTCCTGGCTGTTGGTGAGACTTCTAGACCCTCTTCCTCCCTGGGACCAGTCTCGTCTATTCCCGGAACTCTGTCAGGATTGGTGTCATGTTGGAATCTCTAAAGATCCCGTTCTTGCTAGCGCATATCGTCGTTCGGATCTGGTCGCCCTTTGGGACTCCTCTTCATCCTTTCCTCGCACGGGTGACTTTGGAAGCACAAAAGATCCAATATGGCCTACGTGCGGGGCTGGATTCCGATTACTGGAGGCACTTTCGTCTGAGTAGTTCTGACTCCTGACGTTGAGTGACAGATAGCTGCACTTACAAACACCAAAGTTTTTCTTAAGTCAATGTCGCTAATATACCCCTAGATGTTAAGGATGGCTGTACAAATGAGGGAGCTATTCCTTCTAAGGTCTTAAAGCTAAATTTTGGATAAAAATTTCTGATATTTAATTTTGATGAGTGAAAGCAACGCATGAACTTTTTGCTGCTGAATCTTAGAAAACAAATTTTAATAGTGGTTTCATTACTTGCCCAGATGCTTCATGCACCCCTGCTGAAATAAAATAGATTTGCGATTTTATTTTCTAATACAGAGTAAACTTGCTTATAAAATAGTGTACAGTGCTTAGAGGTTCATTCTTCTGTATGAACAATATTATTTGTTTCATTTTGAAAAAATAAAAAAGCGGATGTTCTTCAAAACTTAAAAATATGTCTTACATTAACATGGACTTCTATAATCTTATTAGTGGGAATACAAATTATTTATTTTCCTATCTACTTCATTTTAATCGGGACAAGCCTTTCCGGAAATATATGCATTGCACATTTCGTTATAGATACGCTGGCCTCAAAATTCCATACTATTTCTATGCAAGCGCAAGTAACAATTGAAAAGAATGGCCAAATATGGAACAATTCGAACCATCATAACAACGGTTATCTCGGAAATGGCTGATTGCCAAGAAAACTATTTGAAATAAATTGTTAGTTTTAAAGATGCTCTACAGTTTTGTGTAGTGTATTTTCGTCTATCGTTTAACGTTTACCAGTCATACAAGATAGTGCAAAACTCTTTCCAAATGAAGAGGACTTCAAGGGCTATTCCCAGAAAATTAAATATAAAATTGTATTGTAATTTAAATATATTTAATACATGATTTTTTAGTCAAAATCGTTAGAGCCACTTTTTTAGGAAATAAAAAATTGCCAAAAACGTTCCATATAAGGGTTAGTTGGAGTAGGGGATTTACTTGAAAATCTTTGATTCGCATTTTTGGAAGGTACTGAACTTATATACCAACTTTGGTGTTGACCCGACTTTTTATTTTTGAGTTAAGTTGTTCATACACACACGGGCCTTTTTCTAAACACGTGTTTCCGGTGAAATCTTGGGTGGTATGCAATTACCTTCTCTACCTACTATGTACGTGGCAGAGAAAGTAAAAATGCAACACTATACCTATGTGATGTTAAAACTCTAGGTTCACTAATTTATATGTAAACATTTCAGCACACTTTGTAACATTATCATTAAAATTAAGAGGAGATTCTGGTTTAAAGAGCATATGTATCGCTAAAACATGAAAATGGTGAAGTGAAGAAATCAGTATTTGATATTTAGTTAAGGACTAAATTTTGTAAGCGTGGCTTTTATGTTTAAAAGGCAGCTTCTAACAAGTCAAAAGTCCAAGACAAAAAAAAATGAGTAACGAATTCCCATTTGAGAAAATAAGTATTGAAAAAATAACGAGCAATATCTCGAAAATGGTTCACTCAAAAACAAAAATGTATATGACATAAATTGTGTATTTTAACGCGATATACATTTTTGTGCAGTAAAATTTTGTCTATCTCTTATGGTTTACCAGTTATGCAAAAGTCGTTCACAATGAAGAATACTTTTGGAGACATTCCCAGAAAATTCAAGATATACACTTCATTTGTCATGAAAATATCTTAAACATATGATATATTAATCAAAGTCGTTAGAGCCATTTTTGAGAAAATTAAAATTTTCGAAAAATGTTCCATGTAAAGGGTAATTGGGGTGGGGGATTTTCTTGAAAACCTTCGTGTCGCATCTCTGGAAGATACTAAAGGGCAACCTGTGTGTGCCGCGTCGGAGAACGAACTGTCGATGGACTGCTCTTACCTACTAATAAACACTGGTACTCTATATTCCAGTACCAGTGAACCTCTCGGCGAACTGGCTACTGATCATACATGAAATGAAATGATAATTGGGAAAGGAAATTTGGGAAGGAAGCGTTCTAGACACAAGTTTAGGATATCCCCCAGGAATTTACTAGTTATGAGCACTGGGAAAAACCTGGAAAAAGCTTCAGTTAGTAAGGGTAGCCCTGGCGGGATTTGAACAGCTGATCTACCGTTCATTAGTTCGTGTCTTAACGACCTCGAGCACCCGTGTCGGTGGCACGAATGTTTGAATAACATAATGAGAGAGAAGAATAACTCTTTAAACAAGTACCTTGAAGCCGGAATTATAAAGGCAATAATTATCATAATATTCTAAGAAGGATAGCGATATAAAGTAAGTAATAATATATTTAAAATCAGTGTATGTATAAAAAGGAGAAGCATTGTGAAAATTGTTGACTGTAAAAGGGACAGAAAGACAAGACAGGCACAGTTTTGTTAATTAGGGACCAGTCTCAGGTAGAAAGGGTAAATACCATTGAAGCAAGTTTTTCCTGGTACCAGCCGAGTGCAGCTGCACTTAGCCTGGTGAAGACCACTCTCTAAGCATCATGACGCTAAGTTTGAGGGGAGAGAGGGGAAGTTGAGGCGTTGGTTTTCCTTGTAGTAGCGTGGGTAGATCAGTCTGCCTGAGTGCCTGGTGAGTGCAGGTCGACATTCTCGTTGTGTGAAGAAGATTGGCGGCGAACATGCTAGAGGGTAGAACGCTTAGCCGTAGTTAATATTCTTTGGTCTTGGTAAAGACAAAGTAACTTCGCATGCATTTAATAGTGATCGGCAAACCTAAAGTATTATTTTAAGTAGTGAATAAAAGTGTTCCAAGACAGCGTTTGTGTGTTTCTCTGTACACACCCAAGCATACCCTGAGGTTAAGGTCTCATGCTGTAGCAGCCCTGGCAAAAGAAGAACCAACTGGGAGGAGACAAGCAGCAACCGTGAGGCAAAGGTAGTGCTTCAGTGTTGGAGGCGTAGTGTGGCTGCGTCATATTGCGCCTAAACTGGGGCAGAAAGAATTACCTGAGTCAACCTATATAAAGTCGTGTGTGTTGGAGTTTATCTTTTCATTTTGATCAAGGTTTTCTGTATCTCTTGTCTTAACTGGCACTGTCTCGAACGTTTTCATTCTACGTTGTGATGTTCAGACAATTCCGTGGAATTTCGACGAGTAAGGAAATACTTCATCTCTGCGTCTAAATTCTCTGTGTAAGAAGAGATTTATTTCCTCCATTTATGGAAACTTAATTACTGCAATATGGTATGGAGTGAAATAAAACCACGAGTCTGAGATTTACTCGTTGTTCAATATGACTTCTCTCTGCGTGCTTCTTCGCCTTACAACATTTTACACCGGAGCATAGAATACTGAAACCGCAGGTTACTTACACTTTGCTTCGTTTGCACGCCCAACGAGTTTCACCAACTTATCACAAAGCTCTTTCAAGTCACGCACGAGTGAAGACCTAACTTACTTAATTCCCCGCTAACTCCCACAAATCTCTCCCATTCCTCTCCAGCTTTTCACGATCCAGTAAGGGCATCACACAATACATTATTCTGCAGCAAACTGTTTATACACAGCAGTGGAATGGCAAGAAAGTATAACCAAACGGATGGAACTTTCAAGCGGTAAAACAAAGACAGCAGAGAATTGATTTACTAGAGAGGAAAGTCTTCATTAAAATAGGTTGTAGACCCCAATGATGTAATCGCTGTCAAGAATTTCTCAGTAAAGAAGTATATCTCATAGAGTTAAAGAAAACTATAAAATTGTCCTTTGCTTAATTTGAATCCAAGGCTAACAGCTCCTCTTACTATGATGATATGGGATTCTAAAAGTAACATTTCTTTGAATATTCAAATATCCTTGAAAATACGTTTTAAAAGGAAAACATGTCTTGCACTTCTATTTATTTGGTTTACTTCTCATATCGCAGACTGACTTGCAGAAAAGTCCTGTCTGATAGCAAAAGGAATAAATGTAATGATTAAAACTGTCCAAAGGTAATCTGCCCCTAGGTTTTTTGTTAATATGCAACCTGTTAAGCGACAGATGTGCGGTATTGCCGCCTTCGTTACACGCTTTACAACTCCTTTATTTAGCTACTTGTGAATCAGAGGGTTACTCTGGGGCAGTGCCCAGTTTCAAAAATATACCAGTTTTCTAGCCTCTTGTATAAGCTTTTACTATACAGTATAGCTTCCTGCCTACCTCCGAAATCACCTAATGAGGGAAGCAGCTACCACATCGATCCAACGTCAAAATCAGTCAAAAAATGTTCAGTCCAAAATCCCTCAAAATAAAATGAGCTACCAAAGAACTAGAGAAACTGACGGCTATAACTATTTCACGCACATACGTATACCAAACTGGGTGCTATACACTCATGCACTACAGAATAAATTAAATCAATATTTCAATCCTGGTGTGAATTACACTTGGCATACCTTGCACAATAACTTGCGGTCTTTTATTAAAAATGTTAAAGCTCTAATACTGCCTTTAAGTCGCCTTAGAGGCTCTAACATATAAGACAATTTTGTAACGGAAGTTGGCCTAGTAAAAACCTAAGAGCTGTTTAAATGTCGCTGAGGTTATAGATACCAAATGGCTGAAAGGTGTGCTGAAAATAAGTTTTATGTTGGGAAGCTACAACGTGGATTCAAATTCTACAGAATAAGTAATTTTTCGTCTTTTACTTATTGCTTTGGTCTTGAGAATGAATATTCATCATAGAATATTATATTTAAGCTACAAATAAGTTACACTCGTGAAGCGTTTTAAACTAAGTGAAAATATTTAAACTAACACTGTCTTTATTAATAATTAAATAATAATAATAATAGTAAAGTATTTTGTTTAAACACTTCTGCTAAGGTTCTAAAGCATTAAAACTTAAATAAATGAAAAACTACATGAATAAACAACCTTAGAAACAAACCTTGAATCCCCTCCTGTAGCTTTGGAGCAGAAGTTCACTCGACCTTTCTGTGCCATTCTTTCCGATCTACACTAAACCTGTTGTTTGGTTTGTTTTCTATAGCTTCTTTGTATTTGTGCAACAATTAGTATATAATGTATTTAAGATACAAGAACGCATAAATGTGTTACATCAATCTTAACTGCAGAAGAAGGCATTTGTTTGGTCAAAGGGCTAATAATTGCCACCTAAGATTATAATATACGGGTAGGTAAAGAAGCCTAAAAGTGGCTACATCATACATAATATACAGGGGGAAAGGGGTATGGATTTTCACTTTTAACCAATAGACCTCGCCGAAAACAAATTTAATACCCAAATAACTGTTGTCCATCTCCAAGTATTTTGTTTAAAATTAAGTGATTTTGAATGCAATATCCTAGGCACATGCTCCACACCCTATGGAGACAGACAGGATAACATAGGTCAGTTACGAAGTAAAGAACACGAATCTCTGGTAGTATGAAAGTTCTCTCTCTCGAAAGGATGAAGGTTTGTTTATGTGTAAAAACGCTCAATAGTTAACAAGTGAAAGTATAGTCTTGTATTAATTCATAATACATTTTACGAATAGTTTAAGAAATAATTGCAAGCCAAGGCTCACGATATAGGGAAAAAATGAATGTTCAGTCTTGCTGATGATGAAGAGTTTACAACATAGTGAAGTAGATTTTTATTAGCTTCACGTATGGACGCCAATTTGAAGATGTTTTGTTGTATTGTTATTTGCAATAATTTGAAGAAGATGGTTTGTTACGTTAATTTTTACCACGCTTTGGGCGTCAATTTTGAAGTAGTTGTATTATTTTTCAACTGTTGGGGAACCCAACTTGTAGTAGTTGCAACCGCACGTATGGTACCCGTTTCCGGTAGCCTTCGCCCCAAGTGTACTTTCAGGTGGCCTTTGCCGCAAGTTTAAAAAGATATTAACTTTGTACTTTAACTTTTTCTTTAAATATTATATATTTATGTTTGCCTCGGCTGCGTCAGTATTATTGTTAGAGACATGTTTCTCTTTGTAGGGTTATGGTGCGACAAGAATGTAGGTTTACACAGATTATAATTTTACTTCACTCCTTTTATTAATGCTTGACACGATTTAAATAACACTTCACTGATATAGAGAGCTGTGAGATTCTTTTTATTAATTAGTTACACTTTTAACACGTAAATTTATTTTTCGTCTCACACGAATACGTATTAAATCTCTGGAGGATGTATCTCGCGTCCGGTTAGGAACACTGTTTGCAGGCAACTGAACTCTAAATTTGTAAATGTTTCTCCTTTTCAGTTTCTGATTGGCTAATCCTACTCAAATAGAATACCTTCATTTAACTAAAACCTTTTCTAGTTGTTGATTGGCTATTTTATAAACTGTCACTAAAATTACATTATTGTTGCTCCAAGAATCATTAGTAGCATTAAAACTTTCAAACTCATTGCCTCAAGGTTACCTCATTGTTAGCAACTTTTAACTTATTAATCTCACAGCTCTTACATTATTAAAGTACGTAATACATTCATATAACATTATTGAACATGTATACAATAATATAAGCATATGCAATGACTGTTACATATATTTTTACAAATTATTACATACACATATTGATTCAAAGAGGGCTGTTATTGAATTTATATGTCTTACAGTACATTAATAGGAATATATTAACAAGGAACTTAAACTAGTATATCATGCTTTAAAACGAAATAAATATTTATATTTAATATTGAAACGGTTATTTGTATAAGACTGCGACGAATATAATTTTATAAAGCTACGGATTTTAGGACAAAATCGCTTGAGAGGAACAATGAAATTGGCATTATAAATTCTATCAAGTCATTTCCCGGATGCGTGTGCCAGCAGGGAAGAATCGCGTGCATCAAAGGGGAACGACTGCCGAATGTTCTGGAGGGTGCTGACTTGTTTTGGAAATGCATTATCATGCGTACAAACAAGCGATGGCATAGCAACCTCCAGTTATACCTACATAGACAGAGATTTTTGACGACTCGTTTTCTCTGCCTGCCACTTGATTAGCCAAACTCTGTGACTCTCGGCTCTTTAAATCATTTGTGTTATATTCAACTCTGAATTAGGCACGAAGAAACCTGGCACACTGGACCTCCTCCGGCAACAACCAGGGAAATAGCAATCTAAATGACTTCTTAAACAAGTCGTATAGTGTAGGATAGTTCATAGCTAATTAAATATAGATTTGGAACCAGATGGTACAAGTAGTTGTTGCGTCCCTCCACTAATCCTATTCCCTGCAACTTCTGCCAAGCTTAGGTCCACCATGATGCTACCCCAGGTCGAGTTTAGTAATGTGACTTCGGAGTTGAATGGACATGTCGTGACAATATTAACGGTCACGTTTACAAAATACACTTATCTAACACGTGTCCTGATTGATTGGACGATTACAAATTCTATCCAAAATTTAAAATCATTAGAATACTGTGACTTTAAGGTCAATGTTTGCATCATATTTATTATATGTTCGTAAGTCAATTCATTGGGAACATTTAATCAGGTAAGGCATTTCTCTATTACTGACTTTCATATGGTGCAATCTCATCTATAGAAATTTTTGTTTATTAAGACATCTGGATGGTGTATGCCGTTCTCTCTCCTAATATACAGGAAACACTTCTCGATATACCTATGTTGAAGTCGACTTGGAGACTTTTATTAGGAAATAACTTCTAAGCTCTAGCTGTCTCTCGTTCTCTGCATCTTATATTTATAAAAATTAACACAATTTTTAAGTACTACCGGTATAGGAAAGGTTTTATAGTTCGCATTGTCTTTTCCGCCACACTCTACACATTTTTACCTCGGTGCAAAGTGCTATTGGTTTAATTTACCATAAACAGTACCTCCACAAGCATGTTTAGGTCATGGACGGAATGCACGAAGCGAGCCAGTGTACAGCGTTGTCAGATGTAGCATACCACGAAAATTGCGATTCTGTGAAAACCACATTGGCAAATTGCGCGGAACGTTTTAAAAAACAGATGTAGAGGAAAAAGTCGTAAACTCATGTTGATCATAACCTTAACTGCACTTTTATACTGAAACGTACCACAGATTATCATATGATAAGTATTCAATATAAAAAAACTGTTTATGACGAATCAAGAGCTCAAAAGAAAGAAAAAAACTCCGATATGTTCATTCACAAATGAAAAGCTTATTCTCTTATCTACGTCATTTTAATCGAGGTAAACGTTTGTGGAAATGGCTCCATTACACATTTCTTATAGGAGCAAGGGAGATGTAGTAAGCTGAAACGATAATCAAATGTTTAAAACGCGGATCGCTGTATGTTGACTTTGAAATTTCGCTCTTTTCACGACCACGAGAAACAAACGAATTATTATTTTAATACTTTCAAAAAGTATAAAGTATATGAGTTCAAACCAACAACACTATCCCGAAAATGGTTGATGCCATAAAAATTATTACACCTAAATTCCACATATCCATATTTCCTGTGTAGTAAACTTTTGTCTACCGTTACAGTTTACCATGTAAATGATAATTTGAGGTGGGGTATTTTCTTGAAACTCTTCGTGTCGCATCTCTGGAAGTTACTGAAATCAAATAACCAAGTTCGTGTTTGATCAGATTTTCCTTTAAAAACATATACATAAGGATTAAAAAGACTTTTTTGGATCCAGGGGATCTCAAAACGTGTGTTTCCGGTGAAATGTCGACAACATGTTTTTGGGTGGAATACAGTTCTTCCTTTTACAAACTATAGATATGTGACAGAGAAAGTAATTATTTTTCCTTATAGCGCTAGCATAGGTTAGGACTAGTAAACGGAGAGGACACGAAGTACCTTGACCCCCAATGGATCTTTTGTGCGTACATCCCCGGGAGGAACGGATGAAGTGAGGGAATCGCAGGAGACGTATGGGCTGCATAATTGGCCGGCACAAGTCGACAGAAATGGGCATATTTCCAATAGTTCACCACCCGGCCACGGGAGACGTCCATCTAGTGGGATCGGGGAAACACGATCCTGCAGTGGAGGATCGACAGGCTTCCGTCTAGCAGGGCGGAGAAGCTCCTGCGCCATCTGCCCTACACTGACCGAAGCACAGTCAATCTGAAACATGAAAGGGAAATAAAATGAGAGGAAATGGATGAGAGAGGAAATCCTCACACCGCTCCGACATTCGCCTTTGGCAACCAGTGAGACTGGTCTGCTAACGGGAATCGAACCCAGGACCTCGCGAATGAGTGGAGCCATATCGCTCGGTTTATAGCGCTAAGTAATAAGCTGCACTGTTAGTATAATCTTTTATTAGGCAGAGTGTGGTTTTCTTTCCAGAAGCGTTTCAAGAAACACCCATTATAACGTTTGGAATTTGTGATATATTTAAAACTTTTTTCCACTCCATCTATTAGTTGACCTTTCTGATCGGATTTTTTAGCTATACCACTTCCACCTCTTTCTACAGGAAATGCTGCACTGCAAACTGTCGTATGTAGGTATGAGTCAAGAAGACCAAGATTGCTATCCAGACAGCAAGCGGGATGGTATTAAGCAGTGCAGTAAACAAACCGTCATAAAACGTATACTCTCATCAAATACAGCAACACTATATGGAGTAATTATTTTAAATTAACATTCTGATTCTTGTCATTGTGAAAGGCACCCACTCTAAGTAAGAATATACACACGCAAGCGCTTATCTCCAGTCTTGCAGGATGGTTGTTAAACGTTGCGTTGACGACGTTGCTCAGGGCTCTAATAAACTTTGGCGTTCCTTCTTCTTAGATGCTTCATATCTGTGATGGAGTTATAGCAGGCGCGAAATTATTTCTTCACGACCAATGGCGTCACTGCAACAACTTAAAACACAAATGGGCACAACGGACGACAGCTATAAGTGGGTACTTTCAGTATGATAACGGTTAACGAAAAAATAACTTCCAGTTAAACACTTGCCTCTTTAAAAAAGGTAATTAACTATTTAAATATCCACATATAAAAACCTAACGCAATATGTTATCTGCACCTTGTTTTTAGTGGTCTTAGTGGCAAGATTCTTAGTAGTGAAGGCAATCACAAGTAATCTGGATAAAACTAGGTACTCTATTCAAACAATATATTTTAGAAACACACCTGGGTGTAGGATACTGTATATGAAGCACTTTTCCTGCATTTGCACCCTTTGGGAACTGTACAACAAATTGTTTTTCCTTCAATAGCACCACACAGAAAGTATGGAACAAACTATACATCCTATTTTAGAATCGTATTGAAACTGCACACCAACTTTTTTCTTCTTTGGGATTACTTGGATACTGCACTCCAACACGTTCTCTCTGCATTAGGACAACATGGCAGCAGCACACAAAAATGCTCTTTCTGCTAAAGGGACACATACAAAGGCACACCAAAATGTTCATGGGAACTCGGCACATCAAAATACTGATTCTGCTTTGGAGCCACGTGGAAACTGGACACCAACGTCTTATTTGTGCTTTAGGTTCACTTGGAACCTGCATATCAATTGCTCCTCCTGGTTTAATATTACCTAGAACCTCCATTCCAAGTTACCTCCTACTTTGGGAACACCTAGCCAAATGGTTCCTCCTGCTTTAGGCTTACCTGAAATCTGCACAGTATCTGTCATATCACCTGGAGCCTCTATTCCAGTTGATGCCTCTTGCTTTTTGAACACCTGGAATTTGCAATTTCTCCTCCTTTAGCTCCACCTGGAATCTGCACACCAATTGCTCCTGCTTTAGAGTCACCTGGAATCCGCACGTCAATTTGCTCCTCCTTAGGTTCACCTGGAATTTGCATACCAAATTGTTCCTTCTGCTTCAGGGTTACTTGGAATTTGCACGTCAAGGAGGAAGGGACGAAAGGCAGACTGAAGGACAACCAGACCGAGACGACGTGTCGGGGTCTCTAACAATTCCACTATGACAGCAATCACGTCGCCGGTGAATCCACTTAGCCATCCGAGACCTGCGGGTCCCGGAATGAAACGAAATATGCCCAGGAAGGTGCCCCAGCCGGCCAGCAAATGCTAGGGAGAAATCTTTCCATAGCCCAAATTCCACCGTCCCGCCGCAACGTACAAATCGCCTGGTCCTGCAACCCTGAAGAATATTGATGATGGAAATGATAAGAACAGGAAATTCGGGGCACTAGGGAAACCACCCTAGCATTCGCCTAGCAATTTGGGGAAACCACAAAAAACCTATAGTCAGACGGCCAGCTCGACGGGACCTTCCGAATACGAGCCTATTAAATATTGGTGAGTATGAATGCGAAAGTGGATAGAGCTTAACGCCAGCTGCGGTTTCGAAAGTGAAAGTCACAGAATGAGTTTTAATAGTTACATGCAACAATATGAATAAAGTAATTGCAAATAAGCTTTACTATCGCCAAGACATACGCCACACAAGCTACATCAGGCGTACGAAACGGAACAAAGTGAATGGAAGGATCTGGCTTTCGGTTTCAATGCTCACCAGAAACCATCGTTTCAGATAGTTTCATTACGTTATAAAAGTATCAATTTTAAAGTGCTCGTATACGGATGACATGGTCAGGCTTAATGGATATTGGGAACATTTTCCCTGTTGATTCACTTTGCTGTGCTTGAAACGTTTGTGACATTTGCTATGGAGTGTAAGTTTCGTGATTTATCATCAATTGTTGAAAATCCATAAATTCATCGATAAAAGCGCGGAATTCAAGGAAATGATTGAAGTTTCACAAACGAAGTAGCTGAATTTTATTCTAGGGCCTCAATTATTATGTTACATAATGTGTTTGATTGTAATAACATGTCATTGTAATCTTACTTGATTGGATTATAAACCATTAGGAAGTAGAAGCACACGGTGCACTGTAGTCAGACCGCAGGACGTAATTATTCTGTTGATTTGGAGAAAGCGCCAGCCAATGCTTCATAAGGTATAAGGTGTACACCTCACCCAATGCGGCTTACACGAGATCTGTTGCGACTACCACCTTTCAGGAGGAAGGGGTGAAGTGACAGTATCACAGAGGTTACAGGCCGCAGGCACACAGGCCACAAATGTGCGCGGAAGTCCTTAACAGTTGCTAGTTCGAAGACCCTTCCCAATACTGGAGCTGTCCAGAGAGAGCGATGAACGACCCGTCCTACCAGGTAACCCTATAGAGTCCACGGGGATACTCTGTCCTTGGAGCAGGCATCTGCGCCATCTGTCCGAACCCACCTTACGCCACGAAGCCTAGAAGCACACCTGAAACTTAAGAAGGAATTGGAATGTGGAGGAAATGAAGGAAAGGAAATCATGGTAGATGAGAAACCACCCCAGCTTTCGCCTACCGACCAGGGAAAACCACGAAAATTCCAAGGTCAGAGTGGATGGTCAATGGGAATCGATCCCGGTACGGAATGCGAGTCAACTCGTTGCTCGGGAGCCAACTCGTTCGATAGTAAATATTATATTGTTTCTTAATAATTTCATCTCGGAATCACAAAACTACATACTATGTGTATTGAGTGTATTGCTCTTTGGAAAATATGTCTTCATACTTATGATGGCATGACACTGAGAAGATACATTTGAAACTAAGTGGCGATGTAATAGACCAACACTAAACAATGAAGTGGCAGAGGTAAGACAGGTAAGGACAAACTAGAGGATGCATGCTGAATGCTAATAGACAAATACAAACAGCTAAGAGGCGTCAATTACACAATCCCCCGTCTATGTGCAGCTTGGAAGTGAAATGACCAGGTGCGATCAAGGGTTCAGTACGAAAGTAAAAATAAACATCCATGACATTAAGTTCTGATTAATTACAATGTAATGCTTAAGATTTCGTTAACTTAAAATTAACCAAAATTTAAAATTAGTGGCATGTTGGAAACTAGTGATATTTTCAAATCCAATGACGTGTAATAATGCCACAAACATAATCAGCATTGCCATTAAAATAATCATCACGTTTGTCGATGCTGTATCTAACCTTCAATTACTTTATCTCTGAGCCAATGCAACTATCACAGAATTACACTGAATTAAATTAAGTTGTTTTACGATTATTATTCTGGTATTTCGTTTCTTTTATGTCGTTTTATTGTTTCCTTTATTTCCCTTTCATTTTTTTTATTCCTTTGATTACTTTTTTGCAATCTATAGAAGTCTGGGAATATTTGTGAATGAAAATCAGTCAAATTTAACTCTTCAGCCGTATGTGTATAAGTATAGTGAGCTATAGGGACATCATAAATTAATTATAAAAATTATGTTGCCCTTGTCGAGCAGAGAATAGTGGCAGGGTCTAATGCATTTAAACAGTTCCGCCATATCCTTAAGTTTAGAGTGCGAGATAGCGAGCTACACGTAATAATCTCACCACCAGTCAGCATGGAGACGTATGCACATGTACACAACGCGTTCATTGTTATCCGCTGTTTCATCAGCCACGTTTGATCAAAGGAAATTCAGGACCAAATCTAAAAAGTTTGAACAGGAGAAGCAGTAGCAACCGCTGACTTGATCCATAGAATTTGCGACGAACATTGAATTATTGAACATTAATACTTGTGCATAAAACTTGAAGTTATTTTAATGTGTTTGCTTCATTCTTCAATCAAATCTAGTTTATATGGGAACGGTTTCGCAGTGTGCGGCCGTCCGGCGAGACTGATTACTGTGTCGGGATGCGAGTGACAGGAAGCTTGTAGTAAATATGCTACGGTTTGTCCCGTATTACTAACACACATACATAAATACTTAAAAAGAAAAGTAAATTACTGACGTAAATCAAGAAAGAAGATTTTGGAACAGCCTCCCTTCGTTATTCAAGTATTCAAATACTTAACTTGCTTAGGAAATTACCCAGTTCACTCTGCATTTCTTCTGAAAAATTAACAGTAATTTCCTGACGAATGCTACTTTTAAGTTCATTTAACGTGTGTTAATATGTTTTGTAAACTTTCTCTTTTAATTACCCCCAAATATAAAAACCAGAAAGTTAAATCAAGGAAATGAGGGGGCATAAGTAGAGAGGGTTTTCAAAACAAATACACACATTTTAGATGAAATTAAAAATAACATTCATCAAGAAATTTATGGCATTTTTACTTTCTCTACCACGTATAGTAAGTAGGGGAAGTATTGTATTCCATCCAAAAATTCGATAACCGAATTTCACCGGAAATACATGTTTTGAGACCTCCTGAATCCAAAAAAAAACATTTTTGGAAACATGTCCGTGTATGTGTCTGTGAACAGCATAACTCAGAAACGAACTGTCGGATAAACACCAAACTTGGTTTTTAGGTTCAGTATCTTCCAGAGATGCGACACGAAGGTTTTCAACAAAATCCCCCACCCCAGATTACCCTTTACATGGAAAATTTTTCGAAAATTTTAATTTTCTCAAAAAATGGCTAACGATTTTGATTAAAATATCATATGTTTAAGATATTTTCATGACGAATGAAATGTATATCTCGAAGTTTCTGGGAGTGTCTCCAAAAGTATTCTTCATTTTGAACGAATTTTGTATAACTGGTAAACCATAAGATTGCGTTAAAATACACAATTTATGTCATATACATTATTTTTGTTGAGTGAAACATTTTCGAGATATTGCTTGTTATTCCCTTAAATTTTCCAATACTTATACTTTTTCTCAAATTCGTTATTCATTTTGTTGTCCTGGTAATGCAAAGAGAATGGAATACTCCACATAGCAACTAGCTCTTAAAATATTTAACTATAGCTTAAAGCCTATCAATTCCCCTTGCATCTACAAGAAAGTTAGCAATAAGATTATCATCTCGATATCTCGATTAACATGAAGTATATGGAGAATAAGCGTTTGTAGAAATAGTTTGTGCAAGAGTAGAGAAAGTCATGTGAGTGTAACACATCAGATTTTTATTTTTAAGTTATATAAATTTCTGGATTTGTTTTGTATACTTTCTCTTTTAATATCCCTCAGAGATAAAAACCGCAGAGAGTTAAATCAGGGAAACGAGGGGCATAAAAGGAATACGTTTACAAAACATACCCACACACCTAGATGAACTTCAGAATAATATTCGTCAAGAAATTGCTGCAAATTCTCAGAGGGAACTGCTGAGTTTAATGCGCAATGTCTTAAGCACTGCCAGAAATGCTTGAACAACGAAGGCAATTTCCAAATCTCATTGCTTGATATACTTGAGTAATTGATTTTTACTTTTAAGTGTTTATATTATGTGTGTTAGACAAACTGTACTATATTTACTGCGGACTTCCTGTCACCCGCACCGCCGACACAGCAACCAGCCTCGCACCAGCCGGCCGCACGCTACGAAATCGGTCCCGCCAAGGTTTGCTCAATGGATACCTCTTTCAGAATTTAAGAACCTAGTGTAACTAATTTATAATGATTCTTATATTTATCTTGCACCCAAAAATTCGACACCGAGATTTCATCGCAAATACTCGTTTTGAGGCACCCAAAAAATGTATTCCTACTTTACTATTTACCTATAGTAAGTCCAGGAAGTATTGTATTCCGCCCATATTCGATATAGAAATTTCAGTGGAAACACACTTTTGAGGCACGTTTATCCAAAAAGCACTTTTAGAAAAAAATCGTTTCTGAGTGTGCTCTTGTGTCTGTGAGTAGCATAACTCAAAAACTAAAAGTTGGTTAAATACTAAACCTGGTATTAAAGTTCAGCATCTTCCAAGAATGCGACACCTCAAACTAACCTTTACACATAAACATTTTCTTATCTTCCATTTTCTATGGCTTTATTGATTTTGAATAAAATATCATATGTTTAAGATAACTGCATGATATATGAAATTCATACATAGAATTTTCTTCATTCTGGATGGATTTGTATAACTGATAAAGCGTAAGAGTGAGACAAAATCTTACTACAAGAAAACGTAGATTTTGTTAAAGTACACAATTTGTCAACCGCTTTTTTGTCGTTAACAATTTTCGATATATTATTTATTATTGATTTGAGTTTTCAAATAATTTTTCACCTGGTAAGTCCCATTCTGTTTTTGTCTTGATCGATCAAAGAACATGACATTTTAGAATCATCACACTGAGGTCCGCTTTTTAAAAACCTGACATCGCTTAAGTCCATTCTTCTCATAGGTACAACGTGTAAGTGTGCAATGAAAGTTATCCCTATTAAAAACAAATAGGCAGTTATTTAACAATAATTTAGAGTGAGAATATAAAGTCAGATTTTTTTCTTGTATTGAAAAAAAAATGTAATAGCAAAGCCATCAAATAGCAATCAGCTTTTTGAAAATCTGACCACAGCTTTAGCCTACTATAATCTTCTTATACCTACAACGAGATGTGTAAATGTATATTGAAAGTTTATTTCGATTAACAGAAAATAGCAGCAATAGCGTTCGTATGAAAGTGGAAGATTGGGTAGAGAAATACATACGAATACAACTTATCATAGTCTTTTCGTAATACACTTTGTTTCAATTTCGTATTCCGAATTAACACTCTAGTTTTGTCACTTCAGTTTCTAAAAGTGAAACCTTTTAGCAGATAAAGCACATTAGAACTTATTGTACCAGATACCCAGTCCATATTTTGCATATTCGAACAACTCCATTAAAGCTTTTAAATTATGTACGTAAAGTAAATGTTCTATGCAAATGCATATTTTTCTACATCACACAAATTTGTCACTCCTTTACGTGTTGGGATGAAAGAAGGACCACTTATGTAAACTCCAGCAATAGTGGCCACAGCGGAACGTAATGAGGTTTATTTTCTTGGAATTGTTGGTCTTCCATTTTTTTTTGCGCAAAGAAACAAATATTGGGAACAATTTTTGTAACCCTGCCTAACGCTGTGCGTTTGTTACAACATTTATCCGTGTTAAATAATGAATTTGAAATGCCTATGACACAAATTAATAAGTTTTATTCCACATGATTGTACAATAATAAGAAAGAGGAGTAGCATCAGGGGTTGAAACTAATTCAGGATCGAGTTGTCACTGTCCCCTTCCCTTGAATATTTGAAGACAGAAAGGGAAAGAAAACAAATCTAGTGTAAACTCATGAGTCGTGACATTGAGAACGACAAACATAAAGAAGGAACAGTTATCTTGACAGCCCTAAAATATAAACATGTAATCAACTTTCCCCTTTTGTTTATCAGCGTTAATAATGTACCCACTATATTGTCTTCAATATCAATAATGAAATTCACACAAAAACCATTGTGAGATTATGAACACATTATTAAAAAAGTCAAATATTAAAGCTTCCCATATTCCGGACCACTTTGTTTTTGATGTTGCAGAAAGGGTATACTCGTATCAACTGATACGCGAGCATTAGCTGTCCTTCAGATACCAAAAAATAAAGTAAATTATTTTTGATTCAGCTCGACCTCGACCTGCAAGTGAAAGCTTAAACGATGATTGTAAATGGTTGAAAATTTCAGAGCGAACAAGCATAATCTGGAATATTGCCATTTAAAAAAGAACACTATGTGGCTAGCAAAACAGATTCAAATGTGACACCAGTATTAATAGAACGCACGGATTAATGACGTACTTTTTCCTAATTTCTTTTTAGTTG
This sequence comes from Deroplatys truncata, assembly GCA_030765065.1. Taxonomy (NCBI): domain Eukaryota; kingdom Metazoa; phylum Arthropoda; class Insecta; order Mantodea; family Mantidae; genus Deroplatys; species Deroplatys truncata. The sequence continues at coordinate 261,024,748 of CM060981.1, read as the reverse complement.
AAAATTTTCGAGGGGCCAATATCTTAAGACCTTCAGATTACTTCTGCAGTTTATATGCAATGCGTATTCTTCATTCTGATGTGAAATTTATATTTTGTCCTTAAATGGTTTTGATTCTTTAGGGACAACATAAATATATCAGTAACCAATCGATTCCTTTAATTAAAATTTAATACTTATCTGTTTACATCGGATCGTTTAACTGAAGTAGTTTGTTCATGGAAAATTTAAGTCCGACATAGCTTTTGAATTGAGCTTTTTTTATTTATGGACACTCTCCTGTGGTCCTTAGCCTCCCATTCTATATTGTGCGTGAAAAATCGGTAATTTTGCTCAGAGGCCTCTTTATCACGCTTGAGGTTCTATTACGTGCCGTAAATCTACGACACGGGACCACCGGCTTTACTTACCTTGCGAAGGAAGCCATGCTAAGGATGTTTATGTCCAACTAGAGGCTAGCATGGTAACCACTATACCACGGAGAACAACCCGACATAACTGATGATATTTGCCATTCACTAGCGATTTCGTTTAATTGTTTCATTTAGAGTTGAATTTTTCTACCAAAGAGTTTCAAACATTTACTGTAGACTTTTTTGTTAATGTGTGCTATAAAATTTGAACTTTGCAATTCAAACAATATCGTGGCGAGTAATTTTTATATGACCTTATGTAAACATTACAATGTTTACTTTTGGGAGCTGATAATTTGTGAGTAGGTAATGCAAACATTTGTTTATTAAGGACTGCGATGTGTTTTTAATTATATCGAATCTACATGTGTGTAAACTTTAAACACATTACTTCTACAAAATACTTGCTTTATTCTCTGTATTGGCATATGAAAAATCACTTATTTGTTTACTGCATAAAAAGCCTACATTGAGTTTTCGACAAATATGAACAAATGCCAGAAGATGTCAGAAATAAGGAAAACAGAAAAAGAATATTTGCAAATTTAACTTTACGTATCTACCGATCTCAGAGTAGGACTGCATCATATGTTTATCTTTCCTGATTTGTTTCTACTGATATTTTCAATAGACTTTTGCTTTCTCCGCTCCAGTTTGGTTATTTAGTTTCTTTTTTAACTCTCAATGGAACATAAAGGATGTGCGGGATTGAGGATCAGGTTTTCACTGTTAAATCGAATTAATAACGTTATAATAACGGTCCCTGTCTATTTAAGAATTGTCAGAACTAAAAACAGTGACATTATATGAAAACTAAACTTTATCCTCAGCCACACTCCAATTTATCATTATCTACAACGAAAGGAACGTAAATCCTATTAGATCATTAGATCTAGCTGAATGTTCCATACTAAGTTACAGCATGTAATAATTATTGCTCACAGAAACGTCACTTTAGCCGAAATATTCAGGCATCAGAATCATTTTATCTGCGATCGTCATATTTGGACACGCAAGACTGTAGTCAAAAGCACCATCCATTTTATACCTCAGCAAGAATTTTCCTGCTGATCATTTTATTGAAGAACTGCTCTCATAATCCTGCTGAAAGACTGCGAAATTTACTTTTAATTTGCCAAACGTTTCTATTGATTTATTTTAAGATTAAGTTGTTGAATCACGCCTCACCTCTCCAGAAGTATTCACGCTATATCACGTTATTCTATGATTTAAGGTTTTACGTGTCATACGTGATTCAGACTTCCCTTAATTATAAATATAATCGGAGAAGAACACGACTAATGGAAAACACACGTGAACATGTATACGACAGTCTTCCCTGGTCCTCGTCATAATACAAGGAGTAACGTTAATCCCGTTACATCCCCGATTAAGTCCTTAAACACAACCTCTCTTACTACAGATGATCTCGTACTACGAAGGTCCGTTTTGCAATAAAGTACAAACTACTAATAACTTTTTGATAGCTTATTTTAAGCCAATTCTTCTACTTTTCTATCCTTAGCAATATTTTTATAACATTAATCTTAACGTACCATAGTCTTTTTAGAACCTCATCACAGACTTCCGCCGCCAGTCCATTTAGGAAACGTGTAGCTGTTTCTGGAGTTAAAACTTTCTCTATTGAAAATGAGCTTTGATAAGCTCTTAAGGGATATTTGCGCTTATGTATGGAAGATTCTTGAAGGACATAAATAGTAAGACGCCATTTTTGAATTGTGATGAAGATTGGACTTATATACAACCAGTTTCAAGTTGACAGGCACCAAAATTGTATAAGGAGGAGCAACACTAAAATGGGAATTTAAATATTGTAAAAATTACGTAAAAGGAAAACTAAGATATACAGAATGAAATGAAATAATTAATTATCCAAAATATTTAGTAGTTCTTATTTTATTGCGTAACGGACCTACTTTAAAATATTCTTCTTAATTCCTTAAAATAATTCAATTGATTAATAAATCGACTAAGTAACACCAAGTAATTTTAACAGTCAGTACAGTGTCCGATGGTTAATGAGCGCCTATGCTAAAAATCCCAGAAGCCTATACAGGGGGTTTGGTTGAATCAGCATTCATTACTTTAAATAGTATTTCCTGCAGAAGGAAGAAATATATCGGTCAAGTTTCCACTCTAGGATTTTGGGGTCATCTTATTTATTCTAGGATTAGAACAATAGAGTCCCACAACAATGGGCTGCCAAAATGACAATCCTACTAGATATTTATGTTATACCTATTATAATTTAAAATTGTTTCGAAGAGATTTTTAATAATATGACGCAGGTAATTCTTTCTGCCCCAAGTTTAGGCGAAATATGACGCAGCCACGCTCCGTCCTCCAAAATGAAGCAATACCTTTTGCCTCACGGTTGCTGCTTGTCTCCTCCCAGTTGGTTGTTCTTTTGCCACGGCTGCTCCAGCATGAAACCTTAACCTCAGGGTATGCGTGGGTGTGTACAGAGAAACACACAAACGCTGTCTTGGAACTCTTTTATTCACTATTTAAAAGAATACTTTAGGTTTGCCGATCACTATTAAATGTATACGATGATACTTTGTCTTTACCAATACCGAAGAATATTAACCAAAGCTAAGCGTTCTACCCTCTAGCATGTTCGCCGCCAATGTTCACAACTCGACGAGAATGTCGTGCCGTCCTCGGCAGGCACTCAGGACAGACTGATCTCCCCACGCTACTACAAGGAAAACCAACGCCTAAACTTCCCCTCTCGTCCCTCAACTCCTTCGCGTCATGATGCTTACAGTGGCCTTCAACAGGCTAAGTGCAGCTGTGCTCGGCTGGTACCAGGAAAAACTTGCTTCAATGGTATTTACCCTTTCTACCTGAGGCTGGTCCCTAATTAACAAAACTGTGCCTGTCTTGTCTTTCTGACGCTTTTACAGTAAACAATTTTCACAATGCTTCTCCTTTTTATACATACACTGATTTTAAATATATTATTACTTATTTTATATCACTATCCTTCTCAGATTATTATGATAATTATTGCCTTTATAATTCCGGCTTCAAATAATAACAATAATAATACAATTTAACACAATTAAACCAGGCGAATGATAACTAGGAGCATATAAATAACAATTGAATACGAGGATATTAATAACAATAATTAAGAAAAAAGCTGGCAGCAAGTAAAGAAGGTTCTTAATGAAAATGTTTTCCAAAAGTTCACGAAGAACCGAGAAATTGTCCCATATGCACCGATTAATGGACCTATAATATCTAAACTTTAAATTTGGTGTTTGTTAATATAAGTTACAATAGAGTTATAAGTATCCTGCTTTTTGTGACTTTCTTAGGTTGAAAATGTGTGTCTGAAATCTAAGTATGGATTCGATATATATATATATATATATATATGCCTTCTGATCTTTGAAGGCAATAAGAACCCACTCCCGCTGCTTCCATTTGAGGCCATGACATGGACTTCCTCATACACGTGGTCTACCTTTCTTTCAATGCTTCAACATGATAAGTTTTATTTTATGGTGACGCGTATTTCTCAGCAATTTGCCATGAGGACAGTAAGGCAGAAAATGAGAGAATATTTCTGCTGTATTTGGCTGTGCCGACAAAGGTTGACTTTTATTGCTGAAATATCTTTTATTGTCTTATTTCACTCTACTCATTGCAAGACTGTTATGTGGTTGCGAATAGAAGTGTTGACTGGTGTATACTGTTCTCAGTAGAGCTTTCCCTTTGTCCTTATATTGAAGACTGATCATTTCTTAGAAATATTGTTCTCTTAATTATTGTGACTTCAACGTTTTCTAGTCTAGGATGCGTCAAATTCTATATCAAGAGCCATCACGAGTGACTTGTCTCTTATCTTAATTAAGGGATAGCATAAATACAATTGTTTTCTGGCGAAATGGACCCTTTACAGATATTAATACGTTGCAAGATACTCTTCCAGGCCTTTATATCATTTTTATCCACACAACGCTGAATTTGGAACCTAACAAGGGGATTGTAGAATCCTTAAGTGCACTTCTTAATATAATGGCAGCGTCATTGAAGGTACTGTAGGATTGTATAGTTCGAAAGTGTGTATTATTCGGGGCTTATTGACTTGTTGAGAACAATCGATTTTGATCAGATTGTAAGAGTGATTAACAGGCATACGAATTCTTAAGCAGTTGGCTTCAAGCTAGCTACACTCAAATCATTATTACAAAGAACGTAATCAACAGCAGCCAAGGGTCACTGACAGGAAGGTAAAAAGCGGTCTGAATTATGTCTGCAAGCGCGGAAAGACCACGAGGAAGTGTATTTGTTATCTGCGACGTCCCTGCCTATGCTCCAGTAACAGTTCAGTCTTACTTTCTTCTGTCCTGGCTTTAATGGTTAGAAATTTCTATGCCTTATATTGAGCTTACTAGTGGTTTAAGCTTTTTCCTGAGGTTAAGAAGCGTGGTCTCTTAAGAAATCTTCACGCATAAATAACGAACACATTTTTTCCGTGTAGAATACGAGATGTTATATTATGCAAAATATAAATATCCTTCTGTGATTTTTCTATAGACAGTTTATCTTTTATAAGACTTATATATTCAAATATGAGTAAATAAACCTCTGTTAGTTATATTACCAAATGTTTATCTTTTCCAATAATCACTATATCATCGGTAAACAGTAAAGGCCAGTGTTGTGGACTGTGATGCGTTCATTGTTGCGTGTTGACACTACAAGAGGTTCGAGGTCTGAGGATGTTTGTTCG